>JAJOOO010002228.1:0-28012 GCA_029582685.1 Solanum piurae
TTAGGTGAAGACGAAGAAACTCTCCAGCAACTTCTATCCTCCTTCCGCATGGTGGGAGCTTTGTCTTTTGTTTATCTTGTCCAAATGTACTCTAAGTAGCTCTTGTACCTGTTTAGACTAGATCCTTGGGAGTTGGTAATTACTTTACAAGTTTTAATAAAAAAGAGTGCCTAAAGTTGTTGTTTTAAAAATCATATTATTATATTTATCACTGTTTTCTTTTAACTTTCCGCATGTTTAACTATAGGGATATGAGGGTTCTCTTACTTAGGTGTTAGAGTGGGTGTCCGCACGGCCTGATGGGTTGGGTTGTGACAAATTGGTATCAGAGCCTAGGTTACCGGTCTCCCCGTACAAGAGCAAAATGTGAACTAGACTCCTGCGGATTGGTGTGTAGTCAGTCCACATTTAATCTTCAAGAGGCTAGGAAGCATTCTAGGAAATTGTTCCACTCATTATCTCCTTTCGTGTGAAGTGTAGCTTATGGTATTAGTTGAGTCCAATTGGTATCTCAACAAAGTGGACCGGACGTCGTGGTCACGGTTGAAGGAACACAAGCAAGGTGAATTGGAACTGAGAAGGTTCCAATTGGTATTTGGCATTAGGGGCGATATAAATACATGGATGATCGGTAATGATCATCCATGGAGAGAACTAACTAATAATTTGGACTTGTCTGTGAGTTGTAACTTGAAATATGTGAATGTGTGCTATCTGTTCCCCGAATTAACTATGAATGTGAAGTTGAACTTGTTTGATTGTGATGTGATTATGTGTACTATAAATGTGTTCCTGAAACTTGATATGTGTTTTCCTAATTGATCGAAGCGAATTGCGTGAAGAGCTGAACGCGTCTTGTGCTTGTGTATTAACTGTGCGAGTGTCTAGGTGTATCCTGGGGATGAGTGGGTTGTGGTGTTAAAATAATGAGAATAAATATTGGCTCGTGTGTCGTAGGATTGAATTGGGGTAGACGATGATTTTCCTAGCTCGGAGAATTATCCTAAATTCGTTGGTGAGGCTGGAAACCTTGTGGAAATTTTAGAAAAACGAAAAGAACCCATAAATTATTGGCATGGGTTCTGGTCCCGTCTAGCCGCTGGGGAGGGATTAGTATCGCCAGAGCGGGATTTTTCTCGCCAAAGCGTGACAGGGCGAGGTAGAATCTCAGCCCTTCCTCCTCTATTTTCTTTAGTTACAGATTATCAACCCAAATGGGATACGTACAAATCCTAGCTAGCCCTCTCGGTGTTCAACAATCGAGAATAGATTATAAAGCCTAGTAATTGATTTAAAGGCTCTATAGGACAACAAAAACAAGCATCCATGTGCTACAAAACTTAGGAAAGCGAAAATAAAAATAGAGTTGTCCAAAAATTTACAAGCCCAAGAAGGGCGAAAAGCCAATCAGGAACCCTCAGACTGGGTGGTGTCAATGTCAAAGTCGAGGTCCTCTAGGGGTATCACGTCAGCCTAGGCCTCATTCAGCACAGGGAACTGCGTGTAGTCCTTTAGATCGAGTTGGGGAATCTCCTTGTCAGGGGAAACACAAGAAAATATGACCTTAATTGTCTTCCACATCCGAGCCATCAGATAATCCCTCTCCAGACCCTTCCTCCTGTCCTGGTGCAGATGGCGACGGAGCACTCTAGGGCATTGCTGGGTGGAACCGGAGTGAAGTTGGCATAGGCACTCCCCATCCTCTTTTGGACAGCCTCTAGATCCTCCTCGACCCGCGCATCTGCGAATAGGTCCTCGTCGTCCGAATCCACAGTCGTCTTACTGCTGCTAGCCCTGCCCGTCCTCCTTCTCTTGCTCGTAGAAGTAGAGCCATGTCTTACTAAAAAAGGGTGAAAGAAGGGATCCATAGGAAGTACCTCATCGGCATAAAAAAGTGGCATTCCCACCCACTTGCACAACGCAGTAATGAGTCCTGGTAGAAAGAAAGCCTTCTTGTTACCCTGGTAGAACATCTTTCACTCTTAAATGATCAGCACCTTCACATTTAGCTGGATGCCCTGCATAGCGCACGCCACCACCAAGGCCCGGGGAAAGGTCACGTCAGTGCGGTTGCCAGACATGCGGATCCTCTTAGTCACCAAGTGTAGCCACCTCTTAGCGTCGGGTGACTAATCTGTACTAGTAATGCCCTCTGCGGTAGCCCAGTAGACCTGGTCCCATTTGGCCGGCTCGATCAATGTATCCCTTAACCAACCTATATCCATCTCCCGCAACTTAGCCTCAAACTCCGCATTTGAGACCTCGAGTAACTCTAGTACTTCATTAATGGCGATGACATTCAAAGGAATGTCGACTCCCCGGACATGGATGACAGGGTAAGAGTCATCCCGGCGGACGGTAGAGAGGATGGCATAGAACTCCTTCACCCAGGTAGATCGTGCATCTGGAGGAGCCTCAGTTAGTGGATCCCATCCGAACTCCATCAGGCGAGCAAGAAATGCATGTACCTTCTCATCTAGCTTGTACAACACAAAACCTCTCTCGCAACAGAACACCGTGTTGCGGTGATCATGGTGTCTCTCCCGGCTCGCGGCATCGGGAAGCTGGATGAAGGGTAAGTATTCGTCATTTTGACCTGCCATTTAGAGAGCCTGCAATAAGTTTAATATATATAGGTTAGAACGTGATAGGATAGTCGGTGTAGGGCTAAAAATTAATAAAAGAGAAATTTTGGTGTTAAGGGTAAGACCTATCCCGCCACAGCGGACATAATCCCGCCTCCATAGCGGGATAAAGGACGCCAGAATGGCCTTTATCTGGGACGAACACCAGGCGCGACAATGGAGCCTTTTTACCCCAAAACCTCTATTTTCGACAAAATTTCAGCAAATCAAAGTATATAAACTATCCTTGAACATAAATAAGCAATTATTTCGGCAAACTAACTCCTAAATGAGGCCTAAATTCGAGTTTTACACCAAGAGACCCTTCAACTTCCCTCACCCGTTGTTGTATTGATTTAACCGTATTTTTATGAAATCCTTACGCCCAGGACGTTGTGGGAACGTTGGGGACGTAAGGGAAGTAACCATGCTATTTGTTCAAAGTAATCAAGCAACCTATGACCATTTTCGAAAAATGACCCCTAAAAAACGTTTCTAATCAATCGTTTAATGTCATCCAAGAGTAGTTAAGTAATCAATAAAGTAAAGAGTGTCAGGAATACGAAAAATTACCTTTGAATTGTCGTCCGGAATGAGCAAGTCGAGAGAGTTGTTGGGGTGTTTTTGAGTTTGAAAAAGGGAGAATGAGGAAAATATTTCCCCATTTCCCCCTTTTCTGTTTTCGATCTCCCGCCACATAAACCCCGCCTCAGCGGGAGGGTTACCGCCCTGCCGGGGTCAGGTTGTGTAATTTGGGACGCAAAATTTCTTTTCTCGAACATTGCGTCATATCCCTAACCGGTCTCTTAAGGTATATAACCTATCATAAAACCAGGCTTGAGGAACAAAAAGCATCCCCTACCATAAACTTGTAATAGACCGTGTGGTTAGTTAAATATACTACAAAGTAGGGTGCGTAATGATTCGTGCATAAGTCGTTCGGGGACGAACGAGATGTAAATTGGTATTTATTGTAACAACTCGAACCGTCGTTATTTAGGAAAACCAAAATCAGGAAAAAAAATCTGGGTTATTGTTCCGCCATAGAGGGCCTATTGCCGCTAGAGCGGCGGCGCCACGGCGGGGTACGTTGACGCCAAGGCAGGATAGGCGAGGGAGAACGTAAATTATGAGAAATTCTATTTTCTCCATATTTCCAAAGTACCTAAATAAGTCGTAACACACTCTAGAAACCTCGGAAAAGTTGTTCTAAGCTTGGGAAGAAGGGAGAGAGAGATTTCTAGTGTGATGATATCGATGGATTGCAAATTTCTGGTCTAGATCACCATCACAAATTTCGGAAACAAGAATCAAAGACCAAAACTCCGTGCAACTGGTTGGCACCCAGGTAGGCTAGAATTTATGAATTGAGTAGTTTAAATATGTGCTCACTGCGTAATATATGTAAATTGATGGTAGGATTTATGCGTAGGCCTTCGTGCACCGAATGATTTATGATTTAAACCCTAGAAAGAAGCCTTAGACAACGAAGTAGAGCTGAGTATGGTCGAATTAGGGTTTGTATGATGTGCATTGATGAATAATCTATTGTAGCTAATGGTTGTGATTCTATGATGTGTGATGTATGTTTGTTCTTGCTTCATTGTGATACATATAGGTGTATGAATGTTTCATTATCGATCACACGTGTTGTAATGAGATGGATGAATTATGAATGCCATGAAATCATGACCTAAATGTATGATCTTGAGAATATACTTGTGATTGTGATTGTGGTGGGTTGAATGAATCGGTTGCCACACTTTGGCATACTAACTTGGATCGGTTGCCACGTTCCGGCATAACTATGGGATCGGTTTCCACGTTCCGATATAAATATTGGATCGGGTACCACGTTCCGGTATGCTAACTGTTTGGGTTTGGGTTCCATGAGAGGACCAATGATTTGCATAATTGTGTAGCTTGAGAAATATGAAGATGTTCGTTGTTCGTAAATGTTGATAATATTGTACATGTTCGATATATGCATGTGATTATATGGTGGTGCTGACTTATATATGTTGCACTTAGTGGGTATAGGTTATGACGGCTTATATTTGATTGTTCTGTGTGTTAAGCAAACTTGTTGGGTATAATGAAAGGGTAAAGTGTTCAAGGGGCGAGAAATGAATAGTAAGAGTTGTTCGTGTGTCGTAATGGCGGAAAGTAGAGGTAGTGTATATGATGAAATATGCTTAGGTGAACTTCACCTTGGGGAAAGAGATTGGGTTTAGTGGTAATGAAGTTTGATGTAGTGTACTATGTGACAATGGTTGAGTAATGTGACGAGGAAGTAAGGGTACGAAGTGAGCGGTTAGTTGGAATGATTGTGGGTGTAATTGGGGATTTGCTAATGTGTTAGAACGATTAGGCTATGATCAAGAACCTGGTAAGTAAGTTGATTGAGAAGGTGGTTAGTAATCATAGTGTTGGTGTAAATTGGAAGTATTTTAAGAAAGGGCAAAGGTGGAGAAACAAATGGTTTTATTGCATGACCTTACTAGTGGTTTCTTATGTTATGTGGTGGGCGTCAGGTTGACCGATGATGCCTACCAGTACGTGTGTTTTGTACTGATACTACTCTTGATATGTCTTTTGACATAGTCTGGATGCAGGTTGGTGATGTTTCATTAGGTGAAGACGAAGAAATTCTATAGTCTGGATGCAGGTTGGTGATGTTTCATTAGGTGAAGACGAGGAAATTCTCCAGCAACTTCTATCTTCCTTCCGCATGGTGGGAGTTGTGTCTTTTGTTTATCTTGTCCAGATGTACTCTTAGTAGCTCTTGTACTTGTTTAGACTAGATCCTTGGGAGTTGGTAATTACTTTACAAGTTTTAATCAAAAAGAGTGCCTAAAGTTATTGTTTTAAGAATCATATTATTATATTTATCTCTATTTTCTTTTAACTTTCCGCATGTGTAACTATTGGGATATGAGGGTTCTCCTACTTAGGTGTTAGAGTGGGTGGCCGTGGGTTGGGTCGTGACATTGTGCATACCCAAAGTTGTAAGACATAAATGTTAACTAAAGTCAAACTAAAGGACACGGTTGCTGCTTCTTTCAAATTTTATGTGTTGATTCTTGAATGTTGTTATGTCTTTGACTTTGAATGTGTTACTTGAACCAAAGATTTATAGGAATATTTTTACCTTTTCACGAGATATGGGGTAAAGTTAGCGTACAAATCATCTTTTTTCAAATTTTCAATAGTGTGATTACATTGAGTATGTATAGTATTGTTGTGATTCTTGAAAGTCATTATGATATTATACAAATGTCTCTTTCTATGATGTTTTAGATAAATTGAATTATTTTTTTGTTATAAAAAAAATTAGTGACTTCATATAAAATTGAATATTTATTTTATTGCAAAAAACATTTATTGAATTTAATGTAATAAAATACGATTTAAGTAATCATTCGTGAAAGTTAAATCGAACTAAATCTTTGATATCAAAAGCTCGAAGCTATCAAATGTGATTGGTTGGATATCATGGTGGTTGATTTTCAAGAACTATTTTGATTGTCAAAAATGTTGGCCAAGTATTTTTTCTTCTAAATATTCTGTAAAACTTTTTTAAGATAAAAAGTATATTCACAAGTACAATGTCCCAAACAACTTGTTTTTTTATTATAGAAAAGGTAGCATCACGATTCACTCCTAAGGATACAAATAAAAGTAGTTCATGATTAGAAGAATATGGAATAATATAAAATAAAATGAAAAGAGGAATATAGTCAGAATACAATTGGATAGAAAAAAATGTGATATTTGAAGAGTGTATAATCCTTACATATACTAGGTGAAGTCATTGCTTTAGTCAGGACTATGACATTAATTTATTTGCTTTATTTTCATGACCCAAAAAAAAGAAGGGGAGGGGCGGGGGATTTAATTTATTTGAATTTGTACTATATAGAATATGCTTTATAATTCCAATAAATAATCATGGGAATATGGCGAAAATTTCATGTTCTTGTTATAATTCAGCAAAGTGTTGTTAATTTCCAAGACTAACCATGGTTCTTGTTTAATAGTCAAGGCTAGCAGGTGACAAAATCAATGCATTTTTAAATAAACGATACAATTCATTTAAATTTAAATTTTTATTCAACGAGTTAAACTCGAAGTAACTTATCAAATATTAGTCAAAATGGGTGAAATTGCAATCTGAAACCAAAAATACAAAATCAAATCTAGAAATTAGAAAGGAAAAAAAAAAGTTTCAATTATTTATTCAGAAAGCAAAATAAAAAGGAGGGAGATAGTGTGTTGTGACCCGTTATTTGATCCATCAAACAAACTTTGATATACCAATTTATGACCTTTTAGCAAATTATGTCTAGCATAAATCTGACATAATCCATCCATTTGTCACGTCTAATAAACACAATAGAATAAGGTGAAGCTGGAGTGGTACTAAGTTAGTTTTTCTTTCAAAATTTGAAATTTATAAATTCAAAATTTTCGATCCGTATATATAATGATAGGATATGTTACTTACCTCATAATTTGGATTATTTCCATTTGGTCGGTTTGTAGATAAGAAGAAGTACGTCCACAACAATATGGAGCTTGACACAACCACCCCACTAGTATGGCTTGTGGACCAACACTAGTTGCACCATTTGGAAAAAGTCAAGTGTTCTTTGCCTCTTCAAAGTATGAAATAATTGTTTGGCAAGTTGAGTAAACCTTAATAAGCCAACCCCTATTCCTCCAAACTCCAAAAGACAAAAATAAAATAAAATGTTGTCTAATTCAAGTGGATTTCAATGAGTTTAGTATATAGTCTACGGAAGGGAAAATAACTATTATTTCCCCGTTGACCTCATTCTTTTTTAAAATTTATGAATTTGGAATTTTAGTCCATTTGAATTATTGAATCTAAATTGATAATTTATACATATTTCTTGAGATAAGTATAGATTTTGACCAAAGTTACCGGGTTCGGTCCGCCCCTATGTACGACACCAATATTAAAAGCCTCGATTAATTTGGATTTGCAATTAAGCATGAGCGAAGTTGTAACGATAGATACGTGTTTGACAGAACTCAATAACTTTAGCTCAAATCATGTATTTATGTTAAAAAATCATTTAATATGCAAAAAGTAATCTATTCAGAACCTAACAAGCAAAACTAGTTATGGTTCAGAACGGAACCCATGAACTTTTTTTTTTTGCTTTGCTTCTGCTTTCTTTGTACATATTAATTGAATTTTGAATATAATTACAAAATTTGAGCCAAACTTACTTGATATTGCCGAACCTTTGATTGCAACACTGGCTCCATTCCTCCGTGTACAACACATAAAAGGAGGAAATATTTATATCATAAACATTTTTTATACGTATAGCTATAATTCAAGACTTCTGATTAACCGTGAAAAGACGATCTTATTCCACTCATTATTACACTTGGTGGTCCGTTGACTTCATTTCATAGCTCTAATACACACCTAATCTATTCAAAATAAGAAGGTTTCAAATGCTATGGCCCAGTGGAAGAAAAAGGATATAATTTCCCCGTTGACCTCATCACAAAAGTTGTGCCCATTCACCTAATCTTATTCAAACTTTAGAATGCTCCAAATACAATGGCCAAAACTTAGTTGACTTTACTTTTCCTCCAAAAGTCCATTGCGTTCACACTCAACAGAACAATTACTACTTCAAAAAAAAGTCCACGCCCACTTTTTTATGTTTAGAAAAGTAGAAGTCGTAGGGTGATGTAATATTTGCTTGTTCGTGAACTTGCTCACATTATTGATTCCAAATTCAGATAAAGAACGAGAGTTGCAAAACAGTGTTTAGGATGATTCTTTGCAATATGATAGAAAACATATTATTGTATGTAATTCTTACACTAAATAGTGAAAAGATGCGTTGCACTATCGAGTGGTTTTACTTAACTAAAAAAGGCAAAAAAAGTTAAAATAAAGTAAGAGACTTATAAAATATCTTTACACGACAAGTACATGTAATTTAAATCTAATTAATTCTAGCATTGTTATTTACAATATTTTTCCATGTCACAAAGTGACAAATAGTACTTACTGGCATTTATCCGTTAGCCTTGTTAATGATAAATTACAATAGGCTGTAATCTCACCAGTCGAGTCTACAGAGGATTTAGTGTACACTGTATATATACCTTATTCTTGTCTCGTGTG
This sequence comes from Solanum piurae, assembly GCA_029582685.1. Taxonomy (NCBI): domain Eukaryota; kingdom Viridiplantae; phylum Streptophyta; class Magnoliopsida; order Solanales; family Solanaceae; genus Solanum; species Solanum piurae. Next base: position 8,803 of record JAJOOO010002228.1, read on the forward strand.
GATGTTGAGATTGTTTCTAAAAAACCCTCGAATTCGAGAAGAAGAAAATAGGACAACTAATACGGAAATAATAACGTCACATGAGAAAGTGAATACACAATTGGACGAAAAAGTTTCAATCTTTTCATTTGAGAATCATTGAATTCAGATACAAAAACATCTCCAACAATCTCAGGAGAAATAATCAAATTTATACTACTACTAACAGTATGAAAAAGGCTAATAATCTCATAGTTAATGCAATCAACAAAAAGAGCTTCTAAGTTCAATGAGGTCACAAACTCATCTTCAGAAAAAACTATTGACTCCGATGTTTCCATATCCAACAATTCTCTAAAATCATCGATCATCTCGCAGTTTTGCTCTGAAATTATCGAATTTTCTTCTGTGTCGTTGCTTCTAACTGCTACCCAATCTTCATCCTCAACCCAATTAGGCATCAAAGAGCATGATATTCCCTCATTACCAATCAACTGTCTGATCCTATCTGCAGCGGAATCAACGGTGTTGGTTGACTCTAATGAAGAAGATTCCATCACCTCGAACGAATTCCAAAATCCCTGATCCAAAATGCTTGTAGGAGAATCCCTCTTCAATTCTTCAAATTTCCAAGAATTAGACTCTACAGATTGCAAAAATGGGTGTTGAAGAAGTTGTTTAGCCGTCCAACGCTCATTCGGGCATTTCATCAAACATTTACGGAGGAATTCTCTGGCATCGTTTGACAAATTATTTGGGAATTGTGGCAAATCCCCTGAATAACCAATTCTATACAGAGCAGAAACAGGATCCTTGATCTCAGACCAAGGAACTGATCCTGTAGCCATCTCAATAATTGTGCAACCGAAAGCCCAAACATCAGCTGCAAATCCTTGTTCTTCGCCTCGAGCAACTTCAGGTGCCATGAAAGCCGGTGTACCGGAAAATCCAGAATTTTTTTCATCTCTCAGCAATTTCGCACATCCCAAATCAGCAATTTTGATATTCCCATTTTCACCAATTAAAATGTTCTGCCCCTTCACATCACAATGCACAATCCCAATTGAGTGAAGATAATCCAATCCATGTAGGATTTGTTGAGCGTATAATTTGATCATAGATTCATCCAACGAACCTCCTTGTTTCTTGATCAAATCAGAAAGAGTTCCACCTTGTACATACTCCATAAACATATTATAAACTTTCTTATTTTGCTCAAAAGCGATGTCAAAGCCTAAGCACTTAACTAAAAACGGAGAATTTAGCTGAGAAATAAGAGAATACTCTCTTTGCAAACAAGATTGTTCAGTGGATTTAACAGCAAAGAGCACTCCAGAAGAATTGGTAGCGAGTGAAACGGTGGCAGATGAACCACGGCCAATTATCGGACCCCAAATCCACTCCATTGAATCGATTGACTCAGCTCGACTCATCTGTATTTAGCTCAATTGATAGTATAGAAGAATAGAAGAGAAGGTTTGGTATGTGGACTCAACTTTAGGCAAATTATATATATATAATGAAAGAAGTGTATGCTTGGTGGTGATATTTATATGGTGGAAAATATTTTGCCTACAAATGCAGCTAAGTAGTTAATGGCTATTGAGTGGAGTTGGGGTCTTTTATAAGTAGGTGAAGTGTACAAAGAATCTTCATTGTATTTGAACCAATGACAGCAATGTATTTGCTTTTTTGTACTTTTCACTATTAAGTCTTTTCCTTCCTTGTAGTCTGAGAAAAGAGTCTTGAATTTAAAATTTATAAATTTGAGATGATTATTAGGCTTAAAATAATAACTTGATTAAGATAAATACATATTTTTATTCAAAATTACTAAGTTTTACACTAAATCTACCCCTTGCGTGGCATCTAAGGATATAGTATCAAAGAAATAAATTGAAAATAATAAAATTTCTAGTTAATTTCAAGCAAAGATAAAAAAAAATATAGTATTTCTTTTATTCCAATTTATAGGGTTCAGTTTTCTTTTTAGTTAGTCGTCAAAAGAATGACATATTTTTATATTTCGTAATAATTTGACTTTAAAATACTCATTTTATCCTTAATGAATGATTTATAATTTAAAACAAAAAATTTCAAAAGTCTTCTTATCATATCAATTAACATGAAGCAATTAAACAATTTCTTTATCATACATCTACGTGGTGGTGAACAAAATTATTCAATATCCACATGTTAATAGAAAGTAACATATACTAAACAAAATTAATCGAGATACATTCAAACTAATCCGAACAACATCTCCTTCCTTTGTAATTTTGCCTCTCCGTCTAAGTTGAGAGGCAAGAAAAAAACCAAGTGGAGAGTGAACCACGTGTTGGAAGGGATGAAGAGTTGACAGCTTTGGCCGACTGCGGACTGCTGAGCGACGTTTCCTTGGCTAAAGAAAAAAGGCGTCCACATGAAGACACGTGAGAATGTACCTTTTAATTGCGCTATCACCGCTATTTTAATACCTTGCCTATCATATTTTTCTGCTTTCCACTTCACATTGCGGCGCGTTTTACTGTTTGCGTAAGGGACCGCGCTTTAAATCTTTACCGAGTAAAGTGCTATACTAATTAATATGGGGAGCCTTCAAGTTCATTTTATTCTATGTGAACGCTATTACTATTTGAAGAGTTAAATACTAACTAATAACTACTTCCTTTGTCTATTTATTTTAATTAATTTTCTTTAAAATTATATATTTATGTTAAGAATTACTACTTATTTTTCACTTATTGAAATAATTTATAATCATATAAATAATTTTAATTTATTTTAAATCATAAATTTTAAATGCTATCAAATTATATCACATAAATTAAGATGAAAGGAGTAAGTTTTTAAAATTCTTAGTTATATGGGATATTGTAATACTTTTTAATATAATTTATAAATATGTAGATTTTTTTTATATATAGATATAAAGAATCAATATCTGAATTCACAATCAAGTGGAAACTTAAAAGTACCTATTTTATAAAGTTGAGATATTTGACAATTTTTTTAAAAGGAAAAATAAATATCTTTGAATAGTAGCAGAAGTTTGAAGAAGTAATTTCTCTCTGTGAACACTCTTTGTAAGTTTGGCAAAGTAAAAATGACTATTTTAATATTAATGAAGGTGTTTTTCCAATTGATCAAATATAAAATTACACTTTCTACAAGTATTAGTTTTTTTCAAAACATTTTTGACAAGATATATTTTTAAAAATTTGATCAAACAGACTATAACTCGGATTCGGAAAAGGTCAATACAAGTCTAAGGAAGACTCGGCAAGTCTTTGCCGGATTACAGTTTTTTCAATGTGGTTACAAATGTGAAACTAAGAACAAATGGTATGTTCACATGATTGTAGACCAAACAAACTTTTCTTCAGATTTAAAAGTCCAACAAAAACTAACTATGAAGCAAAGTCTTCATGATAATTTTATTTGTAATTAATGTTAATACAAAGTCAATTCATCTAATTTAATTCAAGTCCAAGTCTTGTGCATTCACATTACCGTCATAATTCCCTCAAGCCTGCCGGCAATTTCGTAAAATGAACATACATTTCCCCCTCATTTTTCATGTTTTTACCTTTTGTTAACTTGGGGAGCCTTGCATGTAACTGATAAAGTTATGTCATATCTGAAGGTTACGTAGTTTAAGTTGTGAAAAATAATCTCTTACAGAAAAACTCGATAAAACTGCATATAAAAAGTCCCTTATGATCCGGTCCTTTCCTGAATCTCATGCATAACGAGAATTTTATACACTGAATGCGGTCGAATTTGTAATTTCCAGTATGAATTGCGATATTAAAAATGTTGTATTTAAGGTTGGAGATTTAGCATTTTAATATTAAAAATGTTATATTAAAGGTTTTGACTAATTGGGATATACATATACCTTTTCTTTTTAAAGTTTCCTCAGGTATTTAAATTGGAGTTCGACTAAATTCAATTTTTCGCAAGAAAATCTCATACTAGAATAAACACTCCCTAACAAAAGCGAAATAAAAGAATACTCACCACTCCACCACAATTTTTATCGATAGTTTACATATACCTTTTGCATAATAAACCTATAAATAAAGTTGAAGGGGTATATGATACATTTAATCTTACTCAAAAATGCTAGCGTCACTGACGCTTGAAAGTATAGCAGCTATATTGATAGCTACAAGGCCAGGCAACATAAAAATATTAAAAACCGTACACTTTCTTTTTAGTTCTTCAATTATACATAAAAAAAATTAGGAGAGGGACGATTTATATAATATAAAAATTAAAGTCAAACATATATATATATTATGTGAGATACTTAACGCAATCGCAAAATTATAAGTTTTGGTATAAAGTCAAAATTAAGCATCCATTTGATATTATGAGTGACAAAAATATTTTTTATATTAGAAAGAAGTACGAGTATATATATTTATTAAATGATCATCGAACTATTGAAAATAAATGAAAAAAATAAACTTACTTTCTTTTTTCTTATATCAAAAAAATTATTTATCTTTTGTTATTTCATCCAAACTGAAATTTATATATTTGATCACTTTGTAAAGACATGACATATATTCTTTTAAGAAAAAATAAATAGAAATATTAAACTCAATCTATTTTAACCAAAAAAAAATTCTATTTCATTTGATTAAATACCCGTCCTCTAATTTATTTTTTATTTTTTTGCATTTTTATCAAAAGTTCTTTAATTTTAATATTTTTCAAACCTATTTTATTTTATTTTTAAATATTTTTTAACAATTGATCTAATAGAAATAACATTTCTATCACATTCAAGGAAGGGGTAAAAATTGTGATGAACAATTTTAATTTTTGGTCAAAGAAATTGCATTTTGTGTTTGAGAGATGGAGCGTGATTAGGGGTTCATCTGAATTATCTATAACGAAAAAAATTATATATTTATATGATATTAAAATTAATTTATATATATATATATATACTCAATATCAAACCTTCTTCGACTAGTTACAATATGTTCACTTCTATAAATTTTGAACAGTAATTTTTTTGGCTCCGTCATCACAATGGATCGAATATAGAAGTAAAGGCATTACATTATCTGTGTGCGCCAACCTGACGTATCGTATAGCTCAGCCAAGAAAAAAGAATCCACACAACACAATTAAAGCACTTAGTTCCTTGTCGCTTTGGTCGAACTACCACCACTTTTTTTAGAAAAAATAATGAATATTGTTCTACACTAGTTTGGTAATTTAGGTAAAAAGCTACAAGTGGAAAAATTGAAAGCCAATTTAACGGCTGCAAAGTTGGTACAACAAACTTCTTTTTTTCATCAGTAGTTATAGCATCTTTTACTTATTAAAGTAAGATTCCACAAGCTCATAACAACAGTTAAGCACAGCCGCCCACAACTGCCCTCCAAGATAAGATAAACCTATAAACGAGACGGAGCTAATAAAGATCTAGGGGTTCATCTGAATTATCTTTAACATAAATCATATTGATTATATATGATAAAAATGATTTTTTTTAATGTAGATATGCATTTTGTATTTCATATATATAGCCTATAGGTTTGATGGTCATATTAGTTCATGAATATATAACTTGTCTAATCTTGTTTAAGTTTGAATTGGTTATATTCATTTATTAGCGCAATTCATATTAACCAAATTCATTCCATTTAAATGAGTATAAAAATGGTAGTTATTGCATAAATTGATAATGGAGGAATATTTATTAAATTGTATCCTATTTTTACTAATTATGTTGTATGGAGTGCATATTCTTCTTGTTGATAAGCACATATTAATAGATACTTGTGACGTATATGATAAAATGCATGTAATATTTGAACAAATGTTAGTTGATAATTAACATTTAAATTATAGGCAAACGTGAGACTTGTTTTTATTTTTATGTGATGGTGACTTAATTTGTATCATTACATGTAGCAAATTATAATTATAGTACTTATGAGAGAAATAAAGCAAAAAAATTAAAGGACGTAGCTTGTCATAACTTTTGCGAAGTATAACATATTTGATCAAGTGTTTGAATAATTATTTGAACACTTTATTGTTGCTTTATCACCCCAAACAATATATATTTTTCAAATTTGATTAGTGAAACAAAACTTATAACATAATCTTCAAAAGTATTTTTTGCCAAATCACTTATGACTAAAAATATTATTGGAAACAAACATATTTTGAAAGCTCCACCAAAAGGACCATATTAGTAATCACTTATGTTAGGTGCTATATTTATGAATTCAACTAACCTATTGTGCAACAACTAGACACTCTAATCATAATTTAAGAATCTTTCGCACCCTTTTTAATATATTAAATGACATTAAATATTACACAGGCATATGTCAGCCAAAATCTTCTTCCCTTCTATTTTTTTCAATCAGTATTTGATATATATATTGACGTCCAATAAAATATAGATTCACGCATTGTAAGATTCATTTAAAAAAACGGCACTCCCAACCATTTTATTATTATCAAAAACTCAAATTCGAAATCTTTAATTAATAATAGAAAAATCTGAACTATTCCATCGCGCCACCGTCTAAGTCAAGTGTCAAGTCATATTAACTATCCATGAGATGAGATGCTGTAGTAATAAATAAATTTACTAGTAAGATGTATGGCACGCAATAAAACGTGGGCGGTGGCCACTCTCACTCGGCAGCACATTAATTTCGAGTTTTCGAGTGAGAATGTAAGGCGCAAGCGAAGCCAATGAGGCCAAAACAGCTTTTATCATCATGCCCATTCCCCTCTTGCTGACCAAAAAAATAAAAAGCTGTGTGCCCAGTGCTGAAATGCGTTGGTTTCACAGCTGTGACACGTTAAAAAAAAAAAGAGAGGCAAAAATTCACGCCATTTTGGAACTCTTTAAGATCCTTTGGGTAACAACAAACACTTGTATCTTTCTTTTTGTTTTTTTATGTGGTGTCTTGACTATTTCATACGCATATTGATGTTCGATTAAATTTGACCTCGAAAAAAGAAGGTAGATTTTGGTGGAATCCGGATACATCCTAACATGTCACGGTACATCACGTCTCAGTTTTGGATACATCTCTCAACATTCTGATATCACATTTTGGTTTCGGATACATCAACGTCCCGATACATCACGTAAAGTAACATCTCGATATATTGCATACGTCGTGGTACATCGTAAAGTGATGTATCTGATCGATACATCATGTAAAGTGATGTATCCCACTGATATATCGCGTAAAGTAAGGATTTTTGTAATTTTTTCAAATTGTAGGAAATTTTAGAGAATATAGTAAAATAAATTATGTATTTAGATATTTTTTCTAAAAATATCGCATACTAAATTTAATGTTTAGTCAAATACTGTTATTGACGATAAGTACTCACAATTATTCATGTTTTTTCTTAAATTTTATATTCAGTCAAATACCGTCACGATGATTTGTCAAAGAAATGTGAGTGTACATTCTTGAGGATAACGCTATCCAACTACAATGTTCTTTTCCTCCACAATGAGTGGGTATATTACACACTCATTTTTCCTTTTTTAATTCATCACCGGCCGCCGCTGGCTTTGCTTTAATCACACTCTACCCTTCTATGCTGCATTGCTATGTGACTTTAATTTGGATCGTCCTACTTTGTCAGCTTTTTAATAAACGAGAAAAACATTGTCCCCTCCATTTTTCTTCTTTTAATCTTTATTAATCGTTTTTGTTCACTTTTACTTGTTAAATATTAATTTGATACTTTTTAAAAGATAATAAATAAAATATTAATTTTACTATATGATAATTTAATGCTTTGAAAAATAATTATAATTTCTAATAAGAGTAAATTAAGAACTAAATAATAAATTATCTGATTTTCAAATTTACAAGTAAAAATATACGCAAGGAGTCCTATTTATTTTCTGATTCTGTCTTCTTTTTATCAGAAAAAATATATGGTAATAACTTTTATTTATTTTCGTATTTATAACTTCGAAAGGCTTTTATCGTGGCTTGTTGGCGGCCAGCCGGCCACACACAAGTATTTATGAACATTGAACAAGCTAACTGCCTAACTGTATGATCTACATATAAAAAATACCATGTTAATTGGCCTATTGTCTATACGTCACGATGCTTAAATAAAAGTTTTAAAGAATTCTTCTCATATTATTACATTTCCCCCCTCTTATTTATTAACTTAGAGAATCACGTTTAATCTTTTTAATATTTATTACGTATATATTTCTTACGAGGGATCATCTAGATCAGAATTTCCGTTTAAGAAAGCTTAATGCCCATATTCATTAGCCACGGTTTGAATCCGGCACACTTCTATTAGTCAAATTCGAATTGAGGCTAAGAGAAACGTGCCAAGGGCCTCGAACAATGGCTAAAAGAAATGTGCTAGGACCTCGAACTGTGACTAAAAGACTCCTCAAATCCTCAAATCACAAGCTTTTCGGAACTTTCGTTTGTTAAATTGTTTATGGGCCTTAGACGTGGGCTGTAGTGTGAACAATAGGCCCATTACTAAGCCCACTACAGTTAAGCAGTACATCTTCATTGAGGCACTGGAAATCCAAGTTTACTCTGAGCCCATTATGTATTTTATTGTAGTCGAAGCTGGGCAAAAAATGATCAGGGACTTTGGATAGTTTACAATAATGGCCTTGAAAATAGTCAATCTTGAACTTTTGACCTTTGGTTTTTTTGTAGCCGAAACTTCAAGTATGATATTTTAAACTTTTGACCTGGGGAGGTTTTTACATCGGATAAGTGAGGTTTCCGGGAGACTTTCATGAATCCTTTTCTATTGTGTCATTTTCCTTTCATTTTCGAGTAGTTAAGGAGTGATATTTGTTTGATGTTAAGAATATATGAGTTCCCGTGTTCCATCCCTATATTACGTTTCTTAAATCGTAGTGTAAGAAGGATACCGATGATTATCTATTTATTTTCATTTGTCTCGTTTCTTTAAAGAGGTTAGTACTTAGTATCCTTTAAAACATCGATTTATTTTATGAATATTACTAAGATACTAAAACACGATAAATCATGAATAATTGAATATAATAAAGGAGTATGATGAGTAGCAGTTTGCGAGCCATTAAAGGACTAAAACTGTTCAATTCAATACATAAAAGACTAATTTTAACTTACCATAAAACATGAGAAACCATTTTTGTCATTTTCTCCACCATTTACGTCCGTCCCAGTAGCCGTTTACAGAAATTGGCTACAGTACCCGCCTCTTATCGCTAAGGCGAAAAAAAAAGAAAAAAAGCACCAGTTCATCTTCTTCCCTCCTTAGTTTCATAGAGAGAAATTAGCATCAACAATGCTCTCTCTGACGGATTCACTTCGAATTTCTTCACCTTTAAGCGATTCTCGTCTGAGATTTCTATCTCAAACCGGAAACAGAACCAGTCGCCAGCTTAAATTTGTTCGCAGCCGCCGGGCTCGAGTTTCGAGGTGTAGGTGCTCAGCAACGGAGCAACCGCCTCCGCAACGACGGAAGCAACGACCGGAGAAGTACAAGCAGTCGGAGGAGGAGAAAGGAATCGATCCTGTTGGATTTCTCAGCAAATACGGAATTACTCATAAAGCGTTTGCTCAATTTCTTCGTGAAAGGTGATTTTACAATGCCTTAAATTGTGTTTACATATTGTGTTGTTATGCTCTTTATTCAGCTAACAGGAGAAAGAGGGAGAGAAATGAGAATTCTATGAGAATATTCATAATTCAAAATATCTCTTATTACAATTTGAGCTACTTATATAGTGAAGTCATTTGCACTGAATTTGATGAAAGAAACTAAAATGACTAAAAGTTTTGAACAGAAAATAGCTGCTATAACTTCACAACTAGATTCAAACTCTTCCAAATTTGCACTAACATATGCCTCCTTCTAGAAAATGTCCTTGTCCTGAAGGACGGTAACTGTGAGCGATCAACTGTCGCTAGAGTTTGAATGGGAATTGTACACAATCAGCAATTATAAGAGTTTGTAATATTTTCCTTAGTTCCTCATGCAGTAAGGAATTATTGTCCCCTGCGAACAAATGGACCTTGGCTTTAACTCAACTCAAAAAGGCCAAAAGCTAGCTTAGCTCCTGAGGGGAGAATTTCAGTGTTGAACTGAGAACAACACCAGTAACTTCACAGAACAGAACTGACAGTATTAAACTGAGAATAACACCTGTAATTTCACAACTGATTTTTGTCGAGATTCCAACTGTTTCCCTCTTCCTATTTTGCACATAACATATTTCTATGATTTTTTTTTGACTTTCTGGAAACCTCGTTACGAAAATATTACTGAGCAGCAACTTTTTCGAGTATCCTTGGACGGTTCCCGCTGTTTGATTTTTGAACCATTTGATATGCAACATTTCAGGGTGTTTCATTCTTTTACTATTCTGTTTTGCAGATATAAATCATTGAAGGACTTAAAGGATGAAATATTGACTCGTCATTTCAGTCTCAAGGAGATGTCTACTGGGTTAGTTTGTGCGCGAATTTCTTTCGTCGACACCTGCGTTCCTCTCTCCTATCTGTCTTTGTGTCCGAGTATCATTGTGTGACTATTTGCTAATAGTGTCATATAATGCATCTTGATTAGTCTTTGACTGATTCTAGATGTCTATTTTACAGGTATGAATTAATGGGTATGCATCGCAACATGCAACATCGAGTGGATTTCTTGGAATGGGCTCCAGGTTCAAATCCATACATGAATTTGTCATCTTAATATGTTTTTTTTATATATCAGAATTTATCTTCTTAATGTGTTTTTTAATAAATCAGAATTTTTTATTGTTCTTTTAATGTTAATTTCTTTGTATTAATTCACGCTTCATTATGATATGACCATTTGGTGCTTATTTTTAGTGACATTAGCAATTCTGCAAATACTTGGTATATAAACTCCATCAACGTTTCAAACTTCATACATCCACTACATGACATTTTGAAAGTGGCTCACTATTTGGTATCTTCTGATTTTCATTATTGCCTTAAAGTTCTCTATCCATCCAATTCACTTAGTTTCACGTTAGGACTATGGTGTGATATCACTGGGGAAAAAGACTTGATATGGAGTTTCCCATGTAAAGTTATTTTTATGCATGAATTTAAATAATATATTGATTTTTAATTCCAACTCTGAGGTTATATGCAAGTTAATGTAACTCTTTGTGTATCGTAAGTTGTGTGACACAATTGGATGGGATGGGGGAGTGGATTTAGCACTTGATGGGGCAGCAATCGTTTCTTTGTTTTGATTTCCTTTTATAGTTTTGAATACAAGTGCCAAGATGTTGCAACAGGTGCTCGCTACTGTGCTCTGATTGGTGACTTTAATGGGTGGTCAACAACTGGTAACTGTGCCAGAGAGGGTCATTTTGGTCATGACGATTATGGGTATTGGTTTATTATTCTTGAAGATAAATTACGTGAAGGAGAAGAACCTGATAAATTGTATTTTCAACAGTACAATTACGCGGATGACTATGATAAAGGTGACACGGGTATTACCGTCGAGGAAATCTTTAAAAAAGCAAATGATGAGTATTGGGAACCTGGAGAAGATCGCTTCATTAAATCACGTTATGAGGTGGCAGCAAAGTTATATGAGGAAATGTTCGGACCAAATGGACCTCAAACAGAAGAGGAACTAGAAGCAATGCCTGATGCAGCTACACGATACAAAACTTGGAAAGAGCAACAAAAAAAGGATCCAGCAAGCAATTTGCCATCGTATGAAGTGGTAGATAGTGGAAAAGAATATGATATTTACAATATTATAGGTGATCCTGAATCGTTTAAGAAATTTCGTATGAAACAGCCTCCTATTGCTTACTGGTTAGAAACTAAAAAGGGAAGGAAAGGCTGGTTACAGAAATATATGCCTGCTTTACCTCATGGAAGCAAATACAGAGTGTATTTTAACACACCAAATGGGCCTCTTGAACGAGTTCCTGCGTGGGCCAATTTTGTCATTCCAGGTAAACAAGCTCTGCTTATTGGAATTTACTTACTGTTTTTACATCCATAACTGGTTAATATGCTATTAGCCGAGATATAACAAGAAGAAACATGGAAGCATCTAGAATTATAAATATTTTTCTTTGGTGTATTCAGTTTGTCTGCCTAAATGATCAGTGACATTCATAAATGTATGCGTATTTACAGGCTTAGGATTTTATAATTGCATTTAGATATGACAAGTTACAACACACACACACACACGTATAAATATATATGTGCTTATATTTTTTTGTCAATGGTGTCTAGGCTAGCTTCCACGCGTATTCAATAAAACACTGAGTATGTGTTACCTCCCAGTCTCTCACCAATATATGTATTGGGGTACTCTGTCCACTAAAGCTTAGACTGACAGGAAGAAATCACAAAGTTTTATTTGTATCCACTGGGGATTTGAACGTTGATTCCCATAATTCATTCCAGTGTCATTGACTGTTAGGCCACACGTTTGGGTGTGCAACAAGCTACAATATGTGTTGTGTTTATTATGATTTATCCATAGCTAGTGCATGTATGTTTGCATGCTTACACCTCTCTTTTTTCGAATGTCCTGTTCATACATCCCATTTAATAATTTGCTGTTAAGAAGCTTGAGTAGCGCATGGAGCATTAAGATGTTGGAGGTTAGATCTAACAATCCCTAATCTAGTTGGAGGTAAATGTTTGTTCATCAAGTATCATTTAGATTGAATGGGAAAAGGTAGGTGACCACTTTGAATTGAAGTGGTGGAGTGGTAAGTGGCATATATTCTAGGTGTGTATAATTTACCTTAAAGGTTTGTGAATATATAAACTGATGTGCATTATATAAAGTTTTATCTCGGTGAAAAAAGATATTAGTCTTATCTGTGAAGGGAAGAAGGGGTCAGCAATCGTTGCATGAATAGGAAGGGAGGGAGGGAGGGAGAGAGAGAGGGGATGAGGGGGGGGGGAGAGATTAAAGTTGAGAATGGGAATAGCACCACAACTATGGACCGAAAGCACAACACGAATGGCAAGCACAGGTTTTCTGTTTTTACTTCCCCTTCCTACACAACAAATCGTAATCTGCGTCTGTCTGAAAGTGCATGAATCTCGAGTAGAGGCACAAACTTAAGGAGCTAACTTAAGCTTGGTTGATAGTCGTTCAGGTTTTAGCTAGTTCCATGATCTAGGAAATCAATCTAATCCCTCATTTGGTCAAAAGCGGTATGGGGGAGAGGGAGGGGCCTCCATAATTGACTTGTGCGTTGTGATTAGCATTTTGAGTAGATAATTCTAAATTGAATCTCCATGCCCGCTGTAAAAGAGATGCAGGACATAATCATAGATTCATATCACTGCTGTTGGTTTTATCATTGCTGTTGGTTTCATTTCTTATTTCCTTAGCTACTGGTAGTCCTTCTCTTGATGTTGCTGAACTCCTTTACTCATTTGCAGATGCAGACGGAATGCAAGCATTAGCAGTCCATTGGGAACCACCTCCTGAATATGCTTATAAATGGAAACACAAGCTACCAGTCAAGCCTAAGTCCTTGCGCATATATGAATGTCATGTTGGCATCTCTGGCCAGGAACCAGAAGTTTCATCTTTCAATGATTTTATTAGCAAGGTGACTACATTATACTTTGTCTTACAATTCGTGTTGACATCAAAACTTTTTAACTTTCACTCTTCAAAATTTTGTTAAGTAGAAATATGATTGTCTTCCAGTCTTTGGTTTAGGTTGTTATATCTGAACTTAATCCATATTATTTAAAAGAAAGGCCTGTTTTATCAGAAATATTTCTGTATTATGCTGAAAGATTGTTTTTCTTTTCTTCTATGTTTTTACATTTGCATGGATAAAGAATTTTTACCACTTTTTTTGTATTTGCAAGTTGACTTCATTTAATATTTCTTTTTGTCATTCCAGGTCCTTCCGCATGTAAAAGAAGCTGGATACAATGCAATACAAATTATTGGAGTTGTTGAGCACAAGGATTATTTCACTGTTGGATATAGAGTGAGTTAGAATTAGTTTCTCCTCAATTTTCTATCTCTGAAAGCTACATATGATACATTCTCAAAATTGGACTTTTGTGCTTCCTACTGTAAAAAGGTGAGCCATGTAATTAGACTTTCACCTTACTTACTTTGGGGTTTATTACATGGTCAACAAGGCTTGAACTTGGTGACAGGCGACAATGCCCCTGTATTCAATTACTATATGAAATATACCAGATGTATAATCTGCTTTTTTAAAATCAATTTTCGAGTCTGGTAAAATTAACAGATTGTAAATTCATGAATCCTGCATGAACACAGTGTAAATTGAACAATTTTAGTTGACCAATTGTCCGGTTATACATTTGAAATATTGCATCTTCATTTCCCCCCCACTCTTTTTAGCTATAAGGATAGTGTATTGGGCAACTACTTATAACCTTTTTGTATAGATTTGGAACATGCTCAGCCTTTATGATTTATAATTTCTTTTTTATTAGGATGATTTATAGCTTCTTCCTCACCATCGATATGATTTCACCTTCTTTTTTCCTATACAGGTGACCAATTTTTATGCTGTTAGTAGCCGTTATGGCACACCGGATGACTTCAAGCGCTTGGTTGATGAAGCACATGGTAATCCTTGACGTTTGACCTGGGAAAATATGGTTTACGTCCTGCTATGCTGTTAGTGACTACTTATGTTGCATATTATTTGCTTTCTCTTTCCTTTTAATTTTATGAACCATATTCTCTATGATTGTGATAGAGGTTTCATTTCCTGATAACTGGCTATTCTTTAATATAGTTCTTTCACATGGTAGGGGCAATCTCTTCATGCCGAGCATGAATCTTTTTTGTAAAATTTAAAATGCTGGTTTCTTTTTACAAAATATGAACTTATGGGTCTAGTTTTGTATTTGAAAAAAATTTGAAATCATGATTTGGAATCCCAAATGTTTTCTTTTTTTGAGAATTTGGGATATGAAGTCATGATTTCAAATCATGATCCCAAATAGCATGTCCAAAAATTATGACTTGAAATCGCGTGTCCAAGCACAAGCTAAGCCAGTCCAAGAAAACATAACTACAGATTATGCAGATCCCTGATTGTATCTAAAATTGCATGAACATCATGTACAATAACCAGGTTGCACCAAAAAGCTAGCAAATAAGACATCTTTGTTTTAGACTAATGTAATTTTCTCCTACGGCCTTCATAATTCTATCATTTCTTTCAAGCCAAATAGTCCACCAAATGGCTTGAGGGATGGTATTTTAAGTCTCTTGTAAATTTCTCTGACGGTCTTCACCCCAGCAATTCGTTGACATTAACTTTCTGGCAGGTTCATTTGGAAGCTATATTTGCTTAATGCATTCCATTTGGTTTCTTGTACTTAGAGGATGTTCATTCGTTACTGGATATTCCATAAACCTAAACGTCTATGCCGCTGTCTGCAGATTGCTCAACCTGAATAAAAAGAATTGAACGAGTTTTATCCTATCAAGTCCTTGCAGCTAGTTGCCTTAAGCTAAGGCCTTACTCTTCTTCAGAACCTACCCACCTTCCAACGCTTGCTGTGTCGGAAGCACAAAACACCATTTACTTGCTAAGGAAAGTAGGAGCCTTGTGAAGTGTGAACATATTTTATAATTTTTGGGAATGACATGTATTGACAGATAGTCCTGTCAACTAGAGGATGCTATCTTGTGAGCCTTAAAATTATTCTAAGACACGTCGCCTTCAAACTATTCCAAGAAACGTCTAAAAACCATGTTGATAGCTTTAAATTCCTTCTTTTTAATGTGAATAATGATGTCTCAGACACAACATTCCTTCTCTAAAAAAGAAAGAAAAAGAAAGATGCAAGACACAACATGTCAACTTAGCTTTTGCAAATTAAGAAAAGATTTTTCAAGACCCTCTCCAGCTTATGCTTCTTCTTGCCTTTAATCTGTGACTGCTGGTAATAATTATAGACATTGTCATATTACATTTATGAACATTCTGGATAGCATTGTGATGCACCTTCTTGTTATGATTTCTCTTTATCCGTATTGGTTTTACTAATCGTATTCTGTTTTGCAGGGCTTGGACTGCTTGTCTTTTTGGAGATTGTGCACTCTTATGCAGCAGCAGATGAAATGGTTGGGTTATCTCTTTTTGATGGAGCAAATGATTGCTATTTCCACACTGGTATAGTCTTCAAGAGAATGTTTAGAAGCACTTCACTCCCTGATTAATTTTCATTTGTTACATTACAAAATCATACTGTGTTCCCTGATGCATGTGTCATTTGTGACATGTGGTTCTGGGATTCGCCAACCAATTTGCTTACATTCTGTTATACTAGTATCTAACTTGGAACTACTAGTACTACACAACAAAAATGACTGCTGGCTAGGCCTACACCTGCTACATCATGCTGGAAGAAGTTTGAGCTCTACGTAGGGATCTCTAACTAGCTCAAATATCTGTTGCACAATTGTTTTCCCTTAGGTATAATTAAGTGTACATTGAACAAGATGTATGGTCTTCGATAACAGTGTCTTTGATTCAACAAGGGAGTGGAATCTGGTATTGATATAGGAGATCAAATTGATGTCAAATTCTGAATATGTTTAAATCACAATCTTTTCTTTCCTTAAACGGTTAAACCCAATGTAGCACTCATACCCTCTTTTATTGAAGAGCCTGTAATGGATTTGAAAATAGATATGCTGAAAAGCCTCTAAATCACTCCCATCATTTTCCCCATAAGATCATCAAAAGTTGGCAAGATAAATTGGAAAATAGTTGTTTGTGGCTTGTATACACTTGTGACCACGTGCTAAACCACTGGCCATGTGTGACGCGTGACACAGGCATGTGCAATATTGGTATGCTTAAACCAAATGTGTATTTATGTGACACATGCTCTTCATGGTGCAGTTTAAAGTAGTGATCCCTATTCGTTTGCCCTAGTATGCCTAGTAGCTAATGTGTGTTTATTTCATCTTGCACTCTTTTGCGATTGGCAATAGTTTTTGAGAATTTGTATTTTCTTGCTTTCATTCACCCAAACTTGATTCTCATATTTACTGTGTGGAAATAGAATATCAATAACCTCAATCTGTGTCTCTAGGAAGGATGAGACAACACTCAGTGCATAGGTGACTATAGCCTGGCTACTTTTGGTTTCCTCCAAACTAGAATTATATCTCCACTATTCATAAACAGAGCTGTGGGAGTGCATATACACTCGCATGAATGTATATAGACGTGCTTATGTGTGTGTGTGTCAGTTTACCTTAATAATAAAGTAAATTATTGTCATATACAAAATATATAAGCACAAATGAGAGGTAGTGGAATCTTTCATGAAAGGTTAACCTTGTTCCTTTTCTAATTTGTTTTCCTCATTTACCACTTTATATATTTATGCAAAATACTCTTTAAATTTAATGCAAACAACAAGTACTTCTATTGTACATGGCCATAAAAATATGAACTTCATATCAAGCTTGGTCAGGACAGAACATAGCAAG
Organism: Solanum piurae; assembly: GCA_029582685.1. Taxonomy (NCBI): domain Eukaryota; kingdom Viridiplantae; phylum Streptophyta; class Magnoliopsida; order Solanales; family Solanaceae; genus Solanum; species Solanum piurae. The sequence continues at coordinate 26,320 of JAJOOO010002228.1, forward strand.
AGGATTGTCAGGGTTGGAGAGAATTCTAACTTGAAGCAAGTGAGACACCATATTCACTGTTTATTCTACTAGTAAATCTAATACACTATTTTTGTTGCATTCCTATGTTGATGGAAGTTCTAATTAGTTGGAGTTCTCTTCAGTAACTTGGTAAAAGAACTATATCTGATTAAATGTTTTCAGTACTTCTATATCATATGATTTCCTTTTGGATCCTGAGTTCTGTATTTACTGTATAACTAGGTAAACGTGGACACCACAAATTCTGGGGCACACGGATGTTCAAATATGGAGATCTTGATGTTCTGCACTTTCTTCTTTCAAATCTGAACTGGTGAGTTTATTGTTATATGGTTTCCATTCTATGCATGCTATTCTCTCAGTTTCATTGCTAGTTTTAAGTTTTGTTAGAAGTCGAAGGTTTGGCACCTGATAAATGTTGCTGGCCGTGCAAGAAATGCACCACCATCCTTTGATTATTAAGTTCATGCTATATTTTATTGTACTTTACACCTATATATAGGTTTATGTTGTAGTTCATTTGTATCAAGTGGGAAATACAAAATATGTCCTCTTCCTCAATTTCACAATGTATCAGAGTAAAATTCTAAATTGCTTCTGCTCACTGGCATGCGTCCTCTTGCCTCTTTCCAAGATGAAGTCCATTTTTATTTATCAAAGTGAAATTGAAGACAATTGTCCTCTTCATCCCTTTCACATGGTCCGAATTCAATGATCCTCATTCGTGTCACATGAAGCTAGAACAGGAACCACTCCTCTCAAAGAATTTCCATTGCCCCCAGCCCCCCAGTAGAAAGGAAAAAGAAGAAAGAGAAATTTGCTTTAAGTAAGCAGAGATGAGAGATTTGGCACCTTGTGAAGAAAATTTGTAAGCTGAGAATTCATCTACCAACCTAGTGGAGGTGAGCCTGTTTGTCAACAGTAAGTCTGTTAGAGTGTTATCGCCTTGTTGATGTTTCTTTCTTGAGATGGAAACAACTTGTATTAAAATTAAAAGAGACTGTGAAACCATAATTACAGAGTGTGAACAAAAACCAAGCTAGGCAAAGATTATATTGCACTACAGAGGCTCTAAAAGTTGCATTAGGGCCTCAGTGTCACCTATGTACACTTATTTACACCAAAAATGAAAAAGCAAAATACAACTAAGCTTTATCTTCTGGATTGAGTTTCTCTTTCCCTCAAAACATCTAAGATTTCTTTCCCTCCGGATTGTCCACCATATGCAGCCTGGGATCATATTCCATCTTCTTTTTTAGCTTTTGTGCTTCCCCTTCCGTTCCAGCTGGAAAACGTTGTCAAGTGAAGTCATTGACACTGGCCAGCTCAAACCAATCATAGCAAGGAAGACGTCCCAAAGTTGTGTATACTTTCCACATAAGTGGCAAAGAAAGCAAAGTTGTATTCCCCTTCTGTAGCCTGTCCTGTGTCAAACAAGCTCTCTCGACTACCAGCCAAACAAAACAAGCCACCTTGTATGTGATCTCAGTTCTCCAGATGTCCTTCCAAGGCAATAACTAGGTCAGCTAGTTACAAGGTTCAAACTGTGATAAGCTGTTTTGACTGAAAAAGTTCCTGTGTTATCCACCCCAACCTGTCTTGAGCTTGAGAAGTTCCAATGAACTGATTGATGGTGTTTAGGAACTCAGCAAATCTGTCCAAATTCCAGTCA
>JAJOOO010002229.1:0-20766 GCA_029582685.1 Solanum piurae
TACCATTCACACTAAGTACTTGTTTAGGCTATCTTACTTAATGCTTACTATTTATCATTCTAGACTTTAAAGAATAGCACCCTACTAGGTTAGACCTAGCTACCATGGGAAAACACACTATCATGCAAAACCAAGCTTTACAAGGAAGAGTACAAGTACCCCAACCCAGCTACCATGCAAACATTCAATATAATGCATGCTACCCTTAGGGGAGTATGAATCCTCAACCCAAAGCTACCCTTACAAGAGTATGAATCCTCCAATCCTAAGCTACCCTTAGGAGAGTACGATGTCTCAATCCTAACCTACCCTTAGGAGAGTATGATGTCTTAATCCTAAGCTACCATGAAATGGTCTTGGCCTAACCAAGCCATGCTACCATGAAGGAATTCTAACAATGCTAATTCAATCTACCCTTAGGAGAGTATAGATCCTCAATCCTAGGCTACCATGCCTACACTAATTAAAGCTACCATGAAAAACATCCTACAAATGCTAATTCAATCTAACCTTAGGAGAGTATAATTCCTCAATCCCAAGCTACCATGAAACTCCTAACTCATGCTGCCTAAACAAGCTATACATTAAGGGATCATATGTCACAAATTTAAGCTATTCTATTCTAACATGCTTTGATTCCTTTTAGGTGATAAACCTTTCAATATAGAACCATTCTATGTGAGAAAACCTTTCACATTATACATTCATGCATTCATATAGTTCTAGGTAGGTCATGTGGGTAAAATCTTTCCACCACAACTCTATCTAATTTGTATACCAATTTTATGCAAGATATCTCATCATATTAGACTTACTCTATAAGCCCTAGTGATCATCATCTTTGATTTCAAGCCCTACTCTCAATCTTTACTCTACAATCATCATATTTGTTTAGATCTCAAGACATCATAATCACAAACCTTAGTCGTAGGAAAGTCTAGTCATAATTCATCATAAAGTGCCAAATTCAATCACTACAAATCATGATCTATCATACTTTCATAAATCTAGTATCAATTCATGTTCACATGCATTTATTATTGTAAATTAATTATTCATAACATCTATACTAGAAGATCACCTTAGAACCTTTAATTTCACCTTTCATGGCATAAACCCACATAACTCAAATCTAGCATTAACCATGGAACTCACATAAATTTATCATAATATTATGAATAAACACTAAATTAATCATAAATAAGTATTATCCAACCAATTGGAATCATACCCAACTAAACCCACACATTGGAAGAAACCCTAGCTTAGATTGGGGTTCTTCTTCACAAATTTAGGGGACTCTATGGGTGGAAGAACCCATAGATGAATAAGCTAAACATACATTGATTCAAAGCCCTACTAATCTTGATTCTACGGAGGAATTTCGACCTAGCTTCCTTCTCTTCTTCTCCTTCTTCTTCTTCTTCTTGGGTTTTCTATTGAGAGAAATATTTGAGAGGAAGAACTTTCGAATCTTTTGGGGTTTTGGAATTAATGACTTAGTTGGGGTGGTTAATGCCTTAAAATACTTTATATAGGTGTATAAAATCCATATAAAATGACCCCCACTTAAAACTAATAAAAAGGGAATTTCCTATTTTGGCCCTCATTAGGCAGCCATGTTGCCAGGCACCACGACTGGGCTCGCGAGCCGTGGTCCTGTCCGTGGTCCCTTGGGCAATGTCTTGTCTAATGAGTCTTGGCTTAAAATAAACTAAGGCATGACCACGATACCTCCCAAGATCTGTGGTCAAGACCACGATCCCTGGTGATGGTCATGGTCTCTTAGGCAGTAGCTAGGCCCCAAGGCCTTGCATCCCACAAACCTAAGGGGTCTTCACGAGCCCCTTCACGGACCGTGGTCAAGACCACTGGTCATGAAGTTGGTCGTGGACCTTGGGCAGTGCTTGGCCAAGGTTGGGCAGCCTTGGCCTTTGAATTAGGCTTTGCCCATTTTGCCTTGACACTAGCCCTTGTTACCCTCAACCAAACCCTAGGTGGTCTTCTTAACTATGAGGTCTAACATGTTCCTTGACGTTCAACCACTAAACCCCACATTCTATGCACGGAAAGTCTCATCTACAACTCTAACCCTCAACATCAAACTCTAGAACCCTAGCTTGAGGGTCTAGCTTGGTCTACTAGTTTCTGGGGTATTACACACTCGACGAACCTGACTTACCTTGCCTGATGGACCTTCGTGGATAATTTTTGGCAACTATAAATTGAATTTTAAACTGTTAATTGAGGAGCTCTTTTTTTCCAGATTTTATCTTGCTGCCATTTACAATAGTTTTCCCATTAGACTTGAAGGTTTTTGGAGATTCAATTCGAAGATTTTGCAAGTGGGTTACTAATTTTATTCAATTATGAGTATTTTAAAGGTTTGATTTCTCTTACCCAGTTGATGGATAATCGATTTGGTAATTATTTTTACCTTTTTATGATGTCTGGCTAAAATCCCAATTCTTAGGGTGTGATCTTATGATTATGGGTTGAATTAACTTATGGGTATTGTTAATTACTAGTTTAAATGCTATATCGAAGTGGATTTAATCATTAGTTGAGGTTTAATTTATGAATTGTAGTTGCAAATGCAGTTCTAATCTTGTGTTCTTAGCTTACTCGAGAGAGAAACCTTGGGGGCTAAAGCATTCGATTAATGGTTTGTAGGTATTGGGCTGATATGGGTTCATCTCGAGAGAGTGAATCCTAAACCCAATCCTACCCATCTAACTTGAGAGAGTGGATGAATTAAGGTGTGGGTTGTTCTTAACTGCTATGCTTGTCGATGTTCAAAAGAAATCGCTTGAAGCAGAGTAGTTATTCGAGAGAAATCTATTTCACCCATAGTCTAGCCTACCTACTGATATTTAGCTATGTATTAGTAGTTACAATTATCCATATAGTGAAATTCGCCTATAATCGATCACATCCCGAGAATTCGTCTCCCTATTGTTATTTTATCATTGTTTGACTGCGTTGTAGTTGATAATTTCAAACCAAAATCCCCCATCTGACATTCATGTCAACCCTTTTTAATTTATTTCATATCTTTTTTGATAATGTCTATTTTTATAGCTAGCTAGAACACATTTGTACTTCTTAATTGAATTTGAACACGTACCGCTCCCTTTGGGTTCGACCCTAATTTATTTGTTGGGTTTTATATTGCTTAATGATCGCTTGCACTTAGAATTGGATGAAGTGTATTTGAAGCATTATTCATCAAAATGGCGCCGCTGCCGGAGAGTGATGTTGTTTAAAATTCTTTTAGTGAAGTTGAATTGTGATCGTTTCAGTTATAGTTGAATCTACTTATTTCAATTTTTGGTTTTGTGTTGCTTGTGTTAAACAGAGGAGGACATGAGCATTAACGGAAGTAATTGTAGACAAGTGGGCCACCGAGATGATGTTGGAAACCTCAATGATGTAAATGACCCAAATGCCAATGACCCAATTCCATTGGGTGGTGTGGGTGCAATACGTCTACCTCCAATGAAAGGAAACACTATTTTTCACATTACTAGCACAATGCTTTAGCTCATACAATTGAATGGTATATTTGGGGGGCTGGCTCATGAGGATCCCCATGAGCATATTCAGAACTTCGTGGATGTTTGTGGTCCATTCTCATTTAAGAACATAATGCAAGAATCAGTCTGTCTCAGGTTGTTCCCATTCTCTTTGATGGGTGAAGCTACCAAATGGATATATGAGTTACCAAGAGATTCCATTACCTCTTGGGATGAGCTAATCACAGTATTCCAAGTGAGATTCTTTCCCCCATCGAAGATGATGATACTCAGGGATAGCATCCAAGGTTTTAAATGCTTGGAAGGTGAGCCAATCCATGAGACGTGGCTGAGGTTTAAGAAGTTGGTGCCGCAATGCTTCTCATGGACTTTCAAATAATGTGCTACTGCAATACTTCTATAGGAGCCTCAACTTGGTGAACAAAAGAGTTGTTGATCAACTTGTTCCTGGTGGTATAATGCAACAACCCTATGAAGTAGCATCTCAACTCCTTGATTACATGACCAAGATCAATAGGGCATTGTACACTCGTGAAGACTATGTCTCTCCTCTAAATTTTAGAATGACAAAAGATCAGATCCAAAAGGATCAAGAGAGAGACCAAAACATGGACAAAATGATGACCCAGCTGGATATCTTGGCTAAAAATGTCATGGATGTTGGAATAAAGAGTGTTAATGTTGTGGGTGTTGGTGGAGTAAACTCCGATGAAGCACAATTTAAAGTGATATACATTGAGGAAGTGAACTTCCTAGCCAATTAAGGAGGAGGTTAACATGCAAACTACCCAAGACCGGTGGAAATCAAGGTTGGAATAGAGATGAGGGCTGGAGAGACTGAGACAGACATTGGCATGATTGTAACGCCACTTGGAAAGAAAGAGAGGGTGACAAAGATAGGTATGTGCCTCCCCATGACCGTAAAAAGCCTAAGGAATCTGAAGGTGGCCGTACAGAAGATATGCTCTCATAGATTCTCAACAAAGTTCAAGGGTCGGACAAAGTGTTAAAAGAGATGAAAAAGGATGTCTCAACTCTCAATCAGACGGTGACCTCACACTCGGTCTCTATTAAGCAGTTGAAGACCCAAATGGGTCAAATTTCTTCTCATTTGAATCCAAGACAACAAGGGGGGTGACAAACCCCAAAAATGACGCTTGATTTGGTATCCTCGTCGTGCCACAACGTTAACTAAAGCACTTCTTGGGAGGAAACCTAAGTTCTTAATGCTTTAGTTTTTTTATTTTGAATAACGGGTGTTGATGGTGCAGGCTGAAAGGTGAAAAAAGTTGGAAAATGGGTGGTTTGGCGAGCAAAAAGTCCATTCGGCAACCCACCGAACAGGTCGGCGAGCCCCGACTAGGACCACCGTTGGAACCACCATGCTTTTAGGGGCACTCTCTAAAATTTGGTGGACGAAATGCTTAATAGGCGACTCGCCAAACAGGTTGGCGAGCTCGACTTTGTCCGCCATTTGAACCCACCCAAAAATTTTGGGGGTCTTGTAAAACTCGACGAGAGAAATACCACTCGGTGCATCGCCGAGTGGGTCGAAGAGAACGATTTACTCCGCCGATGGTGCCGCGAACGGAAAGGTCTTAAAGTCCAAGCGATTTAAAATTTCAAGTTCTTCATCTTATCTAATTTCTAAATATCGTACATTCTCACCCGAACGTTAAATCTTCTATATTTTACTCTTTTGCCCGTATTTTTATGTGATCTCGTGCTCAGAATTGGAAATCTTTTCCACCTATCTTTTCAACTTTGATATACTGCATAAAGGTTGGTTTTCCGAACCCCGTAATCTAAGTTTATGGTTGAAATCAAATGCAACAGGTAATTGGGTGTTGTTTGATGTTGGGTAATTGCTTTAATTGTGTTGTATGTGTTGGATTGCCCGTAGTTTGTTGAAATATGTGCCTAAATGCTTAAATATGATCGATTCCCGTGTCTTGTTTGTTAAAATTGATTCTTAATTGTTGGTTTGTGGCTTGTTTGGGGCTTATTTGTGTTGGGTTTAGTAGGGTGAAGTCTAAGTAACCTTGAATTGTGCCAAATGACGTAATTTGCCCAATGATAGAGTGTATTTTGAAATCGGGGGCTGCAGCCTTGACTTTGGGAAGCGGGGTTGAAAACTGGTGCGTTGGGCCGTTTGTCTAGCTATGTCGAGCTTATCGAGTGGTTTGACGGTTCGCCAAAGTTCCCCTTTGATCGCCATTAATTTCGTATTTTGGCTAGGTTGTTCTGTAAATTTTGGCGGGAAGCCTGAGTTCGTCGAGTTCACTCGGTGACTCTCCAAAAGGTTCTCTTGATCGCCCTTTCTATGCCCATAACCTTTCAAATGCACTGTAACTATCGGCGGGCTACTCCTAGCTCGCTAATTGGTGTCGGCGATCCACTGAATGGCCTTGAACATTGCCGACCTGTCTTGATTTTGGAAAATTTTCGAGCTGGTACTTTCAGCGAGCCCGATCTGACTCGCCTAAGTGACTCGATGACTCACCGACTAGTTCGGTGAGTCTTTCTGCAACTTAATTTTTGTACTTTTCTTGAATTGTTTCTAACACGTTTTTATGTGTTTTGCAGAAATGGCTAGAACAAACTTGGATGATAGTGGAATGCCTCCCCGAAAGTAGGCACGAGGGATAATGATTAATGAGGAAGTTGCTGCTTCCAGTACAAAAGCAAAAAGTTACCTCTGAAGAGAGGCAAGGGAAAGGGCAAAGCACCCGTAGCTGAGACACCAGAGCATAACTCTGACAGTGCGGGAGAATCATTTGATTCTCAGGCTTCAATCTCTAAGCCTGAGGATAATCAATTATTATAGGCCCGACGAGTAGAGATTCGTGCCAAAGTTGGTCATGATCCATCTAGGATTCCTGAGCCAAGTCCTCCTGCCTCAGATTCAGTGCTAGTTCCAGCATAGACGGTGGTTCTAGCACCACCAGTTCAGGGTCCTCCTCCCTGGTTACTCAATTGGTTAAAGGCCGAGGGATTGAGGACCATCTTGGAAGAAAAGAGATTTTCCACTAAAGGTGTAGTGGACAGATACCTAGATGTGTGGGACACTCTCTGGTTCCATCATTTAGAGATCTTCATCAGGCCCCGTGGCCCGTACATTCCCACCTGGGTCCGAGAATTCTATGCCTCCTACGGTGACCTAGTACCTCAGGGAAAGAAGAAGGCTAGTGCATTCAGGCTAGTGTAGTATGTGATGATCCGAGGAAGGCAGGTTAGATGCAACATCAATGATATCAATGTTGTACTGGATAGGGCTACAAATTTCATTCATGAGTACCAAAGTTTGACTACTACGAAGACTCTGGATGACTTGAAGGGTTGGTTGGCACCCCTGATTTCAGACACCACTCCGCAGTGGATTGAGGCCGAAGCGCCTATAGAGAAGAATGATATAAATGTGGCGGCGAGATACTGTTTTGGATTTATTAGCAGCTTGATCATACCATCTCAGAATGAATCTATCCTCCGCCACCCAAAGGCGGCCTTCCTAGGGAGTATCATAGCCAGGAAGAGCCTCAATTTGGGGCTAATCATGGAGCAGGAGATGGCCATGAGAGCCAAACAGCGCCAGACGTCCCTTCCATTCCCAGTACTCATCACAGAGTTACGTCGTCGGGGTTGGAGTTCCTCATGATGAGAAGCGGGATGTCGAGGTTACTCTCTCATCTTCCATCAACATCCGGCACATAGAGGCCGAGTACACATGGGACGAGGCTAATAGGATGAGAGCAACTCTGGTGGACACATCCCCAGAGGTTGATAGTGATGCATTACCTGCAGAGGCAGCCTTGCTTGCTCCGGCCTCTAGGCCTTCAGGTACTTCCAGTTCCACTCCTTCTCTAGCCCCAAGTTCTTCTGATACTCCCCCACTCCATAGATCTGTTGCTGGTTCTACAACCTTCAGGCCTCTGATCACTCAGGCTATGCTCCTCAAGATGGGGGACCTAGACCATTCTACCGATGTGCGGGCTTCCTAGTTAGAGGACGAGGTGCCCTGGATGATTGAAAGGGGTATTACTATTATGTTGACTCCTCTCAGGGATTCCATTGATGTCCTCTCCATGAGAGTTGAGGTTTGTGAGAGAGGGCAAGGTGTTACAGCAGAGGTGACGACTTTGAAAGCTGATGTGTTTGAGCTGAGGAAGGATGTGGACCACTTGAAGTCCACAGACTTCACTTCACTATTTGAGTCGACAGAGGTCCCTGATGTCCCAAGTGCAGTTACTCCAGCCTGTGCTGAGGTGCCTCTTGCTACCACCGGAGATGATGTTAGGGCTGATGTTGCTAATGTTGAGTCAGAGGCAGAGACAGATGAGGAGCAACTCGATGTTGAAGAAGATACCATTTATGAGGGCTTGACTAATTTAGAGGAGGTTATGGTACAATCCGTTATTGAGACCTCTTTGAGATATATCTCTATGGCAGGCTCCAGTGGAGCTAAGGTAGATGCGACACCGGGCACTGATGTCCAACCTCAGAGTGTGACCCCGGGCACTGATGCCCCGATAGATGGAGCGACTGAGATGTAGACTTCACCCAGGCTTAGCCTGGCAGGATGATATTTTTACCTCCTTCTCTATTATTTTTACTGATTATTTTTGTTGTTAGCTGCATTTGAGGACAACTGCTTCTTTTTGTTGGGTGGGATAAGGTATTTCCATACCTACCTCTTGTGATTTTCAATTGTTTTTGTGAATATTGGGCTGATTTTGTTGATTTATATATATATTTTTTATCTTGATCTTGTGGATGTTTCAGCTTGTGGCCCCTTGTTTTTAATGAAAATGGTTTTAAACCTAATTTTAAAAAAATTGCCACCTCTTTTGTGTGTGATTGTGGGTGTTCTTGTGCGAATTTGAGTGTCGGTTGTGATCATTACCGATGACTTGAATAGTGCTCTTAATTGAATGAAATGAATGTGCGGCTACGATGAGGCAAATGAAGTTGCATAGATAATGTGTGAACTTTTAGCTTCTCGTTGTGACTAGCCGGTTATCGAATGAGTCTCTTGTGATGAACATTGCACGCTATCTAGAAAGTGTTGAGTCTTGTTTGATATTGGTACCAATGCCTTGTGTGATGAGATTACTTTGAACATGGTGTGTGATGACACCTAGAATTTTCTCCGTTGGTCCGGTTGATTGAGTGATGCAAGCACTAGAAATGATCTTAGGCAACAATTTCGAAGAGTGAAAACAATTTGACAATATACTTCTTTTGTGGCCAACCTTGTGATATGTGTGAACCTTGCTTGAACCCTCTTGAGCCTTACCCTTTTCTTGGAAGAAACTTGAGCAATTATGACCTCTCTTTATCCTTTCACCCATAACTCTCATGAAGTATGGTTTGTGTGAATCGCCAACTTAGGCCAAAAGCCTAAGTTGGGGGTGTGGTGAAAAGAGAAGGAAAGTCAAGAAGTGAGAGAAATCCCCCTTTGAGTAACGATTTTGAAAGAGATGGAACCCCTCCATGTAAAAAAAAAAAAGAGAAAAGGAAATTAAAAAAAAAATAAAGAAAAGAAAAAGACCGAAAAAGCTGTGAAATAAAGTATTGGAAATTGCAAAAGAAATAGGGTATCTGGTATTCATATGAAGTTGAATAATGGGGTGGATTATGAGCATGTTTGAAATGGTAAAGAAAAAGCGTAAAGTGATGTTCAGACCATACTTCATGAAGGTAGAAGCCACTGAGCCAAAATGACCATACCTTTACATTCAGCCCCGTTACAAACCTTGAAAAGACCTTTGTGATCTTGAGTGAGCTTAAACGAATGTTGATTGGAAAATAAGGGCAAACCTATGGGTGAACTCATGCATGTGTTCATCTTTGTGAGAGTGATTGTTGTATGTGATTCCGGAACTTTAAATTGTTGAAGATTTTCTGTGAATATGGAATCATCTTTGTTGTGAGAGCATTTGAGTACCTTTGTTGATCTTGAACTTGCATTTGAAGCAAGATTGTGAACTTGAGCATCTTTGATAATGGTGAGTCACAATTTGAATCTTTGAGTGCACAACTGATCATTGCATGAATAATTTGAACCTTGTTGTGTGCATTCATGTTGAGTCTTATGCAGCACTATTTAAGATATCCTTTTTGAGCTGCTGATCTTGAGTTTTACTTGAGGAAAAGCAAAAGTTTAAGTTGGGGGTGTTGATGAGTCTAAGATTTTGACTCATTTAGGGCTTTGTTTATATAGATTCAGTGTCCTCAAATGCCTAATTTGTGCCATAAACTGATGTTAAAGTCTTGATTTCCAGGTATTTGATTGAGGAGCAAAGCAAGGACACTAACAGGAAAAGAGGAACAAAACAACTGAAGAAGCGGATAAAGGCGAGCCTGATGATTGCCAAGAGCATTTGGCGAATCTCGAAGTATCTGTTCAGTCCACCTAAAGTTCCAGTGTGCCAGCCCTGAGTGAAGAAACCAAGTCAATGACAGGAAAGAGGCAGTCGGTGAATCGCCGAGCAGTTCCACGATGCCAAGAGTGATCACCCAAAGTTACAGGACTTGAGGATGCTGAGAGACAATACAAAAAGGCGATAGAGAGAGCAAAGTGCGATTCGCCGAACCACTTGGCGAACCCGACTTACCTCGCCTAATGTCCCTTCGTGGCTATTTTTTGGCAACTATAAATTGAATTTTGAACTGTTAATTGAAGAGCTCTCTTGTTCCAGATTTTAGCTTGCTACCATTCAGAATAGTTTTCCCAGTAGACTTAAAGGTTTTTGGAGATTCAATTCAGAGATTTTGCAAGTGGGTTACTAATGTTCTTCAATTTGGAGCATTTTAAAGGCTTGATTACTCTTACCCAGTTGATGGATAATCGATTTGGTAACCGTTTTTACCTTTTTATGATGTTTGGCTAAAACCCCAATTCTTGGGGTGTGATCATGTGATTGTGGGTTGAATTAACTTATGGGTATTGTTAATTACTAGCTTAAATGCTATATTGAAGTGGGTCTAATCATTAGCTGAGGTTTAATTTATGAATTGCAGTTGCAAATATAGTTCTAATCTTGTGTTCTTAGCTTGCTCGAGAGAGAAGTTTTGGGGTTAAAGCTTTCGATTAATGGTTTGTAGGTATTAGGTAAGTATGGGTTCAGCTCGAGAGAGTGAATCCTAACCCCAATCCTACCCATCTAGCTTGAGAGAGTGGATGAATTAAGGTGTGGGTTGTACTGCTATGCTTGTCGATGTTCGAAAGAAATTGCTTGAAGCGGAAGAGTTGTTAGAGAGAAAGTTAGCTCACTCATAGTCTAGCCTACCCACTGATATTTAGCTATGTATTAGTAGTTCCAATTACCCATATAGTGAAATTCTACTATAATCGATCACATCCCAAGAATTTGTCTCCCTATTGTTATTTTATCATTGTTTGACTGCGTTGTAGTTGATAATTTCAAACCAAAACCCCTCATCTAACATTCGTGTGAACCCTTTAAAATTTATTTCATGTCTTTTCCGATATTGTTTATTCCTATAGCTAGCTAGATCACATTTGTACTTCTTAATTGAATTTGAACACCTACCGCTCACTGTGGATTCGACCCTAATTTATTTGTTGGGTTTTATATTGCTTAACGATCGTTTGCACTTGGAATTGGATGAAGTGTATTTGAAGTGTTATTCATCGTGAAGCTGGGTTGATAGGACTAGACTTAGTTTATCAAGCTATGGGGAAAGTTAAGATTATTCAAGAGAGTTTGAAAACAGCGCAGAGTCGTTAGAAATCCTATAGAGATGTTAGGAGAAGAGACTTAGAGTTTGAAGTAGATGATTGGGTTTATTTGAAGATTTTACCTATGAAGCGTGTTATGAGATTTTGCAAGAAGGGTAAGCTTAGTCCCCGGCATATTGGTCCTTAAAAGATATCCAAGAGGATTGGCAATGTAGCTTATGAGTTGGAGCTACCGCAAGAGTTAGCAGCGATTCATCCGGTATTTCACATTTCCATGTTGAAGAAGTGTATGGGTGATCCTTCACTTATCATACCTACTGAAGATATTGTTATGAAGGATAGCTTATCTTATGAGGAGATTCATGTTCAGATTCTAGACCGCCAGGTTTGCAAGTTGAGAACAAGGAGGTAGCATCAGTCAAGGTTCTGTGGAGGAATCAGTTTGTTGAGAAGGTTACTTGGGAAGCTGAGGAAGACATAAAGAAGAGATAACCACATCTCTTTGAGTCCGAAGAAATTCCAAATTAAGGTACTAATCCTTTTCTTGGCATTTATTTTAAGTTGAAATGTTGTGTTATATATTTCATGTTGGATGTTTGAGCTGAATGTTAGATGTTACACCCTTAGTCTACTTAGAGTAATCTCATTCAAGGACGAATGTTCACAAGGGGGAGATATTGTAACACCTCGGTTTTTGAAAGAACTAGAATTAAAAAGAAATTAAATTGGAAATAGCAAAATCTGAAATTTTGCAAGTTATGTTAAGTATGAGTTTTGGGTCAACTTCAAACGACCATAACTTTCAGTACAGAATGAGTAAGGTGGTCTATAATATATCAACTGAAAGGTCTTGGAATCCTCTTTCCAACGCCACTGAGTTTGCTAATTTTCGAGCACATATGAGGGAGATATGCCCGTTTGAAATCGGACTATCCATTTAAGGAAAGTTACTCGGATTTAAGAGGGGTATTTTGGTGTTTTCCTTACCCTATCAGATTTATTTCATTTTTAATAATTAATTAGGGGTCTAAACTGATTTGGAATTAAGTTTACACAATCATAATTCACGCTAGGGCTTTGGAAAAGATTTCAAGAAGATAAAAGAGGAGAAAGGTCAAGATTTCGTCAAGTTCTTGAGGTTTCGTTGCGGATTTCATCAAGTTCTTGAGGTTTCATTGTGGATTTTGTGAAGGGTTTGAAACCTAACAAGTGTGTGAGTTCACATAGCATTGGGTTCGTTCACCCACGCACCAATCATGATTATTTCAGCGTAATTTCGTTCTTGAAAGTAAAGGATTTGAGTTCTTGATGAGTTTCATTGAATTTTCTTTCATAGTCTGGATGTTGAGGTTTTGATGAGTTCTTGAGATAATTGTATGAGTTTTAAGGTTGTTTTTAGTAGATTCTTGTGTACTATTGTTGGGTATTCGAGTCTAAGTGATTGGGGAAGAAACTGTTCGATTCTAGGCCAATTAGGGTCGAAAAACGAGTAAGAAAATTTGTCAAGCTTTCTAGGAAAAGGGGTGGGGCGCCGCGCCACTCAGTGTACCCCAAGTCTGGTTCTATAGGTTGTCCTCTAGGGCACCGCACCACTCAGTGCGCCCCAACATTCCTTCTGTAGTTCAGGGTCTGGCACCTTGCGCCACTCAGTACGCCAAGGTCGCCTGGTCCTCTACCCTTTCTCACTTCTCTCTGTTTGAGTTCCCTCAAATAGTACCTATGTTTTCTAGTTGATTTCTACACTCTAAGGTACGTCTAAACATCGAGAGATCACCCATTACATGAGATCATAACCCTTGAATCCATAATTCAAATTCAAGGTAGAGCTAAGAGTCAAGTCTAGAGAGTTCTTGGAGTCCTTTCAAAAAGTCTTTTACAATTGTTTTAAACTTGTTTTATGACTTAAGCATTGAGTTTGAGGAAGAGTAGAGTTGAGTTCATTCTCTTTAAAATTATATATGGGAACTAAGTATTCCCACTTAGATATCAGAGAGGGAACACTTTTATTTAGTTAATTATGTATTAACAGCTAGTACGTCATTGTTGAGTTAAATTACCCCAAAAAGTGTCATTTGAACACTTGGTTAAAAAAGAATTTGGAAAAACGTCAAGCGAACCAAGTGCGTGTGATAACTAGAAATTCAAAATTCTAAAGGGTCTCGAGTTTCCCATAAAAAGCATGTGGCTCAACAGTTTCAAGATTTAGGCAGAGTTTTGGTTATGTCTATCTTATTTACCATATATAACAATGAACTTTGTCGAACACCATTAAACAGGATAGAGTAACGCTTAACTTGCAGTTCATGACAGAAAGAGTAAATTTTTTCACATTTAAGATGAGAGGAAACACTGATTTCCAAAAGAGTTTTCATGAGCAGTTTTAGTACCATCTCTTTTAAGAGAAAGACTTTTTGAGTAATAATCTCAAACTACAGAAAGAGTTATGTTTTTAAACATATGAGCTAGTTATATTTTGGGAGTAGTATTGAGCACCGATATGGGGACGAATTCAGATAACTCAAGTCTCCATAAACCATGCAACCAACATGGGTAGAAAAAGTCATACTTTTTAGATGATTCCTTAATACTTTTTAGCATAGACTAGTGGATCCACTTAGTAGTAGGTTCTATACCCCGTCAAAGTATAGGACAGTTCTGGCAGTGTGGGCTAGACGTTGTATCATCACATAGCTCATAGTGATGGTTTTTGGTTAGAGAATCTCCCACAGAGTTACTTTTATTTGCATATACAAAACTAAGTTATTATTGTGTCTTTCAATACACTGAGTTGCTATCTAGATGTTTTAAAGTTTTTCTTGATATTGCCTCTTTATTTTTGCTTTATATTGAAATGAGTTGAGTAGAGTTGAGACGAGGTAAGTGTTTTTTTCAGTTCCAGTTCAAGCTTATGTCTTGTTTAGATTTCCCCTCACATGCTCGTACATTCCATGTACTGACGCTATTTGGCCAGCATCATTTTATGATGCAGATACAAGTAACCAGGATCAGCATCCAGCGCTTCGTTGGTCCAATTGAGCTTTAGAGTTGTTGGTGAGCCTCCTTGCTTTTCAGAGGATCCCTTGTTTACTTTATTCATTCTAGTTTTATTAGGATGTCATGGGTCTTGTCCCGACGTCCTTCTCAGTTAGTAGAGGCTTCATAGATAGATAGTTATAGTTGATTAGTCTTGTTCATTTCAGTTATTGATGTCTGAGACTTGAGTTGCCACTTTGTCTAGTGAATGTTTTCCTTAAATATTCTGAGTAGTTATCTGAGATAAAGTTTTTCATTTGAGTTATTCAATGTAGAGTAAGTCTTCCGCTACGAGTTAAGCAAGGCCAAGGGTTCTCTTGGGGCCAGCAATGGTTCTCGAGTGCCAGTCACTTGTGTGTAGGCTCAGGGCGTGACAGATGTTGTGATTACTAGGAGCATGTGCTCAAGGCATGTTGGTGGTGGATACTGGAGGCATGTCTTGAGAATAAAAAATATTTTGGGGTTATGATGCCGAATTTGAACGATATGAAAAAATTGGGAGTTGCATGTTTGTGGGAGGCATATTAGTGGAGTTCAGTTGATTTATAGGATGAGAGGTAGATGGGTGGGTAGATGATGAATTGGATGAGAGGTATGATTCATAGTAGTGTGGTTATCTATGCCTGCCTGAAATGGGGCATTGAGAGATAGTGATAATTTTGCCAAGTCACGCATATTAGCCATTTCTTCTTCTAGCTCTATAAATTTTCGTTCTAGTCTTAAAACCAAATCATACGAGTGATTCTCCCCATTAGAAGTCCCAGATAATTCTCTTGGAACGATCACACCAATTTTTCCTATGATGTTATTGTTATCAGCCATTTTACCTTTTCCTTTATAATTTTGACTTTAAGGAAGAGGAAGGGAAGGAGGCCCTTTTGATCGAGTGTGGTAGGCCAGAGTACACAAATCAACCTTTTGGGTAAGGGGATGCAAAAAATAAAAATCAAAAGAAAGAAAAATTAGGAGCGCAAACATATTTATAATAAACACATTGGTTCGCTAAAGTAGACGTTCTAAAATGCAAAGAGCCTGGTTGAGCCAGAGGTAGGCCTAAGACGAAACGTAAGTGATTTTCGATAGTTAATCCAAGCCTTGTTTACATTATTTGGAGTTTAGAGTTAGAAAAATGTGAGAAATAAACTATTTTATTGATAAATGTAACCATTACAACTTTTGAAAGCGGTAAATATATAAATGAAACTAAGAGGGTTGGATAACAAATGGGGATGATGCTAAATTTCAAGCTATTCATTCCATTATACAACTCAAATTAACTTGGCCATTATGAATCTTCAAAAAGAAAGACAACAAATAAATTTCTAAATTCCATAATATCATAACTTGACTTGGATTAATTTATCGTGATCACTTTGACACATAATATAAAATTTATCTAAAGGGTGTTGGAGCCTTTTAGACGATAAGGTGACTACTAATAATGTGGATTGACGCCAAGGGTCAATTCACCTAGATTTTCCATGAATGTATGACTTAAATTTTCTCAGATTTGGGTAGACACGGGCTGAAGGTATTCTATGCGAGAAGGTTGTAGTTCCATGGTAGTAAGACTATCCGTTCTGCCACGCATATGTCAGTTCTCTAATATAGGGTATTTGAAGAGAATTTTGTGAGAAGTGCAAAGTCACAACATCACAAACAAAAAAAGGAGGTTCCCATTAGGGGTAAGTATGAGCGGAATGACAGTTTATTAAAGCGATAACTACTAGCAATTAAGTGGAAAGCGGTAACACATTAACAATTTAAGGAAAATAGTAGATAAATAAATAAAATGCAAAAAGAAATAAATTATTTAAGGAAAAGGGAGATGGATTAAACATGTAAATAAACAATAAAGTAAAAGGGAAGAGGATTAAACATGAGAATAAACAAATAAAGAAAAGAAAAGAGGATTAAACATGGAAATAAAACAAGCAAAGTAAAGAGAAAGCAAATAAACATGTAAATAAATAAGGAAAGCAAATAAGAATTAGGCATGATATTAACAAACCAAACAAGGAAATAAACAAATAAAAAAAATACAACCCACATAAAAAAATGAAACACATATGGTAAGAAACTAGGTTATATCCTCAGTAGAGTCGCCATCAGGCCCCATATTTCGCAAAACGGGTTTGTGCAATGACTTGACCATTCTTTTCTTTTTTGATTAAAAGAAGAGTCGCCAGCTAACGGATTAAAGGATCATTAGGTCACCATTCTATCCTAACTAATCTTTATTAAGGTCAACAAAATCAATATTCGGGTAAGGGTTCAAGTTACCTCAAAAGAAATGTGTTAGGCACCTTTCGAGGTCCACAAATATGCTTCCCGACCGTATCTCATAAAATTAAGTGGGGGATTGTTAAACAATGTGGCAAATAAAGGCACTTATTAATTAATTTAAGAACTATGTGATAAAGAATAAGAAAATTTTATTTTAAAACAAGCATGTAAAGCTAATTTTAATAACTAAACACAAGTCTAAGTGATAGAGCGCTTAAACTTATTACTCAAGCGATAAATAAAGACAACCAAAAGGGCATTAGTTATTTATTAATTAAAGTAAACTATATGATAAAATAAGAGATACTTTATTTTAAACAAACTTGACTAAGATAAGCAAATCAATTATTTAATTAACACAACAATTTAAGTTATAATACAACAAATTAAACTTATTTATCGTGATTATTATTAAAATTAATTTTCTTCAAAAATAAATATTAATAATGAGGTAACAATTAATTAAGAGAATAAATACTCAAAGAAAGAGTGTAAAAATTAAAAGATGCGAAAAAATTAGAAAGGTCACACGTAAGCTAATCTACCCCAAAAGATGAAAACAATAATTAAAAAAATTAAAATTGATTTGTAAGGATGCAAAAACTTAAGATTTAAGCAAACCCATAAGAGAATTCATGGAGGCTACAAATGTTTGTTCATATACAGGCATGATACCAGCGATATTATTAATCGCGCTCTTCCATCATAGAAACAGTTTTATTTGAGGCGGTCTTAGAAAATAATAATAGTATTTAAATGATATTTGAAAGATTTGAAGTACATATAATACTTTTTTTTTAAAAAAAAAAAAAGAACTCTTGGGTAGATGATACTTCCAAGGGTGCGTCGGCTTGATTAAAAATTAGGATTAGACCTCGTAATACCTTTTACTTTCCCACTAACTATAGTTTAGGAGATAGTATTATATATAAAAGTGTCATGTCCAATCCAGAACACGAAAAGAATAATTAGACAATAACTTTACTAAAACTTTAACAAATGACCTGGAGTATAAATACTTGAATACAAATAAGTAAAAGAAAAATGATAAAGTGAGACATGAGGGGAAAAAAAAGAAACACGTAGCATATAATTTCCCACCCCAATTAATAGCAGCCCCAAATTTTTATTATTACATCGCGAGTGAGAGTTGATACAAATACGATACAAATCAAAGAATAAATAAAGACAAACGACAACAATATAACTCCTAAATAAAATCAATATTGGCCCGAACATCCTATGTCACGCCCCGAGCCTACACTATGGACATGGCCGGCACTCGAGAACCATTGCTGGTGCCCAAGCGAACCCTTGGCCTGACTCAATACTCAGCGGAAGATTTACTCAACAATATATGAACTCAAAAGCACTGATTTAACTCATATATCTCAGATACATAAATCATAATATTTAGAAAAACATTCAGCTAGCCCAATGAGGCAACTCAAGTCTTAAACATTTAACAAGGAAAATGAAAAGACTCCTTAAAACACTATTGTCTATGAAGTCTCTAATAACTATGAGGGATGTCAGGACAAGACCTACGACCTCCTAACAAAACTGAAAGCAAATGTTTAATCCACCGAAGCAAGGAAGCTCACCAAAGAAACTCTGGAACAACAAGTGGTATCAACGGAGCGCCTGTTGATGACCCTGATTACATGTGTTTGCA
This sequence comes from Solanum piurae, assembly GCA_029582685.1. Classification (NCBI taxonomy): domain Eukaryota; kingdom Viridiplantae; phylum Streptophyta; class Magnoliopsida; order Solanales; family Solanaceae; genus Solanum; species Solanum piurae. The sequence goes on from JAJOOO010002229.1 coordinate 18,233, forward strand.
TCATGAAAGATGCAGACCAAATGACATCAGTACATGAAATGTACGATCATGCAAGGGGGACTCTAAAGCACATACATAAGCTTGAACTTGATAAGAAGGAAGAACATACTCACCTCATCTCAACTCAAGGATACTCAAGGATACCCAAAAATACTCTAAGATACTCAAACTCAGAAATACTCAACTCAGTCCAATATAAAAGCAACAATAAAGATGCATTATAAAGAAAACTTTTTAAAATAGTAGATAATAATTCAATGTATTTAAAAATACAATAATAACTATTTTACTATTATTTGGAGATTCTCTAACGACAACCATCACTATGAGCTATGTGATGATACAATGTCTCACCCACGCTACCAGAACTGTCATATACCTTGCCGGAGTATATGACATCCTCAACTAAGTGGATCCACTAATCCATGCTTTAAAAGCAATAAAGAATCATCTAAAAAGTATGACCCTCTTTACCCATGTTGGAATACATGGTTTATGAAGACTTTGAGTTGTTTGAACTCGTTCCCATATCGGTGCTCAATACTAATCCCAATAATATAACTTATGCTCATATGTTTGAAAATATTTTCTCATCCTCAAATTTTGAAATTATTACTTAGAAGGTTATCTTAAAAGAGATAGTACTCAAACTCCTCATGAACTCATTTGGAAATCGACGTTTCCTCTCATTTTAAATGTTAAAAACATTTACTCTTGGGAATACTTAGTTCCCTTATATTAATTTTAAAAACATGAATTCAACTCTTATCATCACCATAGTCAAGTACTCAAGTCTTAAAACAAGTTTGTTTGTAAAAGACTTCTCAAAAAGACTGAAAGGGCTCTCTCAAACTTGACTCGTAATCTTTTTTTGAATTTGAAATGTAAATTCAAGAGTTATGATTCATGATATATAGGATCTATCGATAATTAATGAAGGCTTAAATAGTTAGAATTAAGAAAGGAATGAAAGCTCGACTTAAAGAAACAAGTGCGGAATGAAAACGAATAGAAGAAAAGTGGCCTGACACTTTGTGGGGCAGGGGTGGCGCACCGCGCCAAGCCTCCCCTTAGTGGGGCTGGTTTGTGGTGCACTACTAGCGCCCCATGCCAGCCCTGCTGGCGCATCGGGGGGCGGCACTCCAGCCCATTTTCAGAGCGTTTTGAAGAATTTTTCTTCTCAATATTTTGCCCTAATTCACCTAGAATCGATTGATTTCTTCCAAACTCTCTTAGATTCGTATAACAAACATAAGTAAATGAAAATCTACTCAAAACTCCTCAAGAATAACTCAAACTCAAATCCTTGGCTCAAGAACTCATTAAACTCAAATAGTAAAGATTGAAGAACGAAACTTTCAAGAAAACTCATCAAGAATTTCAATACACAGATTTCATGGACGAATTTTAATCAAGAAACTCATGATTGGTGTGAGGTTGAACAAACCTATCACAATTAAATCTTAAATACCTCGTAAGGATCAAATTCTTGGCGAAATTCCTCAAAGCTAGCAAGAATCTTGAACGCTTGAAGCTTTTTCTCCATTTTCCTCCTCTTGAACTAAGACCTAGTTTCTTGAACGCTTTAGACTTGGGTGTAAACTGAATTAATCAGCTTTGACCCCTAATTGGGTGAAAAGCATGTTTAAAGCTAAGGGAGTACAAAAAAAATCAAAATACCCCTTCTTAATTTGGATGAATTTCCTTAATCGGACAGGCGGAACTCAAACATGCAAATCTCCCTCATTTGAACTCTGAATTTAGAAAACTTGGTGGAATTGGAAAGAGGACTCAAATATCTTTCATTTCATATCTCATTGGCCACCTAAATTATCCGTGCTGAAAGTTATGATCGTTTGAAGTTGACGCAAAACTCACATTTTAAGAATAACTTGCGCAAATCTCAAATTGGCTATTTCTAATTTAGTTCTTTCTAAAATTAGCCATTTCTAAGAGCGATGTGTTACAATATCTCTCCCTTGGTAACATTCATCCTCAAATGAGATCACTCTAATTAGAAGTAAGGATGGCAACATCTAACACCCAACTCAAATGCCCAACATGCAATTTAACACAACATAACATATCAATTTAAAGAGCATTTTACAAAAAGTAATTACCTTGGTCTGGAATTTCTCTGGAAGGAAAGATATGTGGTTATATCTTCTTCTTATCCTCCTCAGCCTCCCAAGTAGATTCCTTAATAAACTGGTTCCTCCATAAGACCTTGACTGATGCGACCTCATTGGTTCTCAACTTGCGAATCTGCCGATCAAGTATCTCAACGGGCATTGATGTGAGGCTAAAATTATATATATTTAATCATTATTTGCCTCATATTTAATCTTTTAATTATCCTTTTTGAGTGTGTATTTTATGAATTGTACTAAATAGTATATTTTATTTGTAGGATTAAATTGATGGAAAATTGGAGAAGTTTGGAGCTAAAACAAATTAAAGATGGAAAGTTGAAGAAGGAAATCAAGCAGGCAGCTTAATGGAAATAAGTTAATATAATATTAATATAATTTATA
>JAJOOO010002230.1:0-24972 GCA_029582685.1 Solanum piurae
ATTGAATTTGAATAAATAAGAAAAAGAAAAGGTAGCATAGTAATTTGTAGGTATAATTTAGGCCAGCCATATTACCTACTCTTGAGCAAGCTAATAATATGGTAAAATGATGGAATATTTATAGTACTGGGCGTTCCCTCTGAGGAGTCACTTTCAGATTTATTATCGTCGTTGGCTAATATGGGTTGATTCAGAGCATCGTTCTTCTTATTAATGTGACGAGTTGTGTCCTTTAGGAATATTGTCATGTATAATACCGCGGCTGATGAAGAAATTGATGACACCTTCATTCCAATAAAATTGATAACAAATTAGTCAGTCCCAAAAAGAATGACACATTTCTATATTAAGTAACAATTTCACTATAAAATGTCTATTTTACCCTTAATGAAATAATTTACAGCTACACAAGTTTTAAAAGTCTTCCTTCCTTTCTTAAACTCTGTGCCGAGTCAAACTACATCACATAAAATGGGACGGAGGGAGTACTACTTACTAAAGAGCAAAAGTTAATATAAGAGTGAACCAAACCAGAAATATTTGTGCAGTCGAGAGGAAACGAACAACAATGGTAGAGCATAAAAATGCAGCAGAGCCTACACCCGCCACACTCGCTATAGCAGAAGCGCGATTCTCCTCTGACATGCAATCAGCCTGGTTTGATAGGAGAAGCGGATTCAAAATATAGTCTCTATAAAATTTAAGTCATAAATTGAGCTAAAATTAGGCTCAAATATTACCGCATAAGCAATGGGGATGCATTGAATGCCAGTATCACTGATCATGCCAGTCAAGGTCCTTATCACATAGTAAGCATAAAAATAGGTTGTTGTCCTCCTGTACGCCATTATTACTTGAAAAATCTAAAAAAAAACAGTTAAAAAATGTACCAAATACTATATTTTGATAGGGCATAATTTAATTTGAATTTCAGAGAAGATTTACCTGAAGGAAAAATCAAGAGTGTGACGGGAATTGTGAGCAAAGCTTTCCTTCCATATACATCAGATAGATTTCCAATTAGGGGCATCAGCAACATTGATCCCAATCCCATAATCTGCAATCAATCATCACGAATTAATCATATATTGTATATTAATGAAAATTGAAGAATTGGTGTACTTACAGCTTGTTGGAAACCAGAAAGATAAATAGCAAGAGAGCACTTGTCTTGAGAAGGACAAATTGCATCCATAGTGATATCAGTAATTGCTGGAGTCACCACATTAAAAGCAAAATTTGAGAGAAACACTGTCACAAATAAGTGTTTCAAACTGCTAATCTTTTCCATATTATGTTCTGCGCGCTTCAAGTGTTCATCTGTCTAATAGAATGTTGTGCTACCTTTATATTTCTACAAACAATATAGAGTTGACAATTTGTTTTGTTGCTTTTCTGGGAAATTCAATTATTATGCCTTAGTGGTATAGTTGGTGAAAAAGATAATGATTAAGCTCTATCCCAGTGACAATTATATATATTCAATACATTCCGATTGTTAATACTTTAATCCAAAAATGCTCATGTTATTACTTAATTGGGTCGGGAATTAGCGATATATGAACCATCGTGTGCATAGTATCTTTATACGTATACTACCAACCTCTAACTAACACAGCATCTAACTACATTATACATGGATGAATTAGGTCATGTTCTGCACTATATATAATGGGACCTTTTGAACTACCCATTATTATATGACTAGAATAATAGTAGTATATTGGAATTTGGAACATCCATTCTGCATGTTTGCTTACTTTATATGATTTCAAATTTGATTACGTGGGAACTACTTAGTATCAAATCATATTAGTTGAATTATTCATGCTTTCCCAGAATATAAATTACAGAAACTCCAACAGTTTGGGTGCTAGTTACATTCTATCCCGAAAGTTTTCCAAATTCTAATAATCCCAATTTTTTCAAAACTTACGAATACATTACTCTTTCGTCGGTACATAAAATGTGAGGATTTTCCTCTTGCTCATTGCGTTCTTTTGAAGTTGGTTTTTGGGCTTCTTCAAATAGGATTTTCATCCTCTTTGGAATTGGACCTTTGTCAGTGGCTTATTGGAAGTCCAGTTCATTTTTCCATTTACATAATAATCTTGTGGGGACCTAAATACTGGAACACATAGTAATGGTGGAGAAAAAAGGTGGCGGCAAAATTAGCCCAATCTATTGTGGTTTTGGACAGGCTAATAATACGCTTATTTCATAAAGGGAAAAAAATATCCCAAAAGGGGAAACTAATTAATTATATAGGTATTTTACCAGTTACCTCTCTTGAAGAATAAGTATTTAACGCTGATGATGAAACATGAAAAGAAATAATTATTTTTTTATGATATATTAAAAGTGACAAGTAAAAATAAAAATCTATTTTAGAAATAAGTGATAAAGAAAAGTGAACGGAAAAAGTATTCCTTCCGCTGATTATTCCTAAAATAGATTTTCATTTTTACTTGTCACTTGTGACATATTAAGAAATGCTAAATGACCAGAAAATTTGGTCAGAATTTGGCCAGAAATTTTAAAAAACTATAATATTTTTTTTATTTTGAAATAAACTGATCTGTTTTCATTTTTTAGTTAAAAGGGTAAAAATGTTTAAAAAGGTAAAATAACATATATAAAATATCATTTTGGTCAAATTTTCTGGCCAAAAGGATTTTTCCTTTTACTATATCACCAATTATCCATTGATTTTATAAAGTGGATCAGTGTTGTTGGATATCTCAAAATAGTATAGTGGACAACTATTGTTGGATTAATGGAGTACTTTCACTATTGTTGGACTAATGGAGTACTTTCACTTTTTCTGTTTAAATTTATATGACACTTTTCATTTTTCGAGAGTCAAACAGTGTTAGTTTGACCGAAATTTTATGCATGTGGTCTTCATATTTTTTAAAATGAAATCTATATATTAGTAAACTACACAAAAAATACTATAGGTTATGATAATTAATAATTCAAAGTATTTAAAAGATATATGAAAATTACGGTCAAATATAGATTTATTTAAATCTCGAAATTCAAAATGTGCCACATAAATTGGAATCGGGAGAATATTTATTTTCTCACAAAATAATTGTCATATCCTCCTTGTAGGTATTTCATCTTCAATTTTCATGGGACGGTTTAATCTAATATGAAATTTAGAAACAAGAAAAAAATTTGGTTTGTTTACCAAATTGCCTGTTAGTATTTACTTTTAATTGATTTTTTTTCGTAATAAAATGTTGATTGAGATTCAATAAAGATAAAATGGAGATAGTGTTATAAAATAGTTATCAAAATATCTTTAAAAATAAAAGATATTACATAAATTGGAACAAAAAGAATAATGTCTATAAATTTTAAATACTTATCTGGACACATAATTATTCACTTTATTTAAAAAATTAGTATTTGATCATAAAAAATTATATTACAAAAACTGTAACAGCTTATATTTACTCGCCTTCACATTCCTTCCCTGTCAAAATATTTCTCGATATTTGCTTCTCTAGATTTTCAATTACTTGAACTTTGATGACTATTATTTTAAATTATACTTTTTCATGATATTATTGATATGAAAAAAATTATAGAATATTTCTTGCCTAAATAATGTTGGTAAATGGTAAATCAAAATTTCACAATCAACAAGTTGGGTTGAGAGAACACTTATCTCTCCACATCAACAAGCTGTCACCCATTTCGATATGGAGCCATCTCCACTTTGAATTTTCCTTTTAAAAGTACTGTACAACAAATAGAGTAATCCTTATAGGATAAGTGCAAAAATTGAAAATCCCACTAGACTTGAGATATTTCATTTTATTTATAAATATTAAATGTCATAAAAAATACTCTCAAAACTTTTACAAACGGATACTAAATAATAGGATTATTTATATAAATAATATAATTTATTTGATTAATTACACTTGTAAGTGTTACTTTATTTTTATTATCATATATGACATAATTTTAACTTTAATAACCATGATATAAATTTGTATTAAAATTGTATATTAGGTGAAGTTTTTAATTTTTTTATTAAAGTCGTATCAAGACTATATAAATATAAATAATCGATGGTCTGATGGTGGTTATTACGAAAAAGAAAAGGTGAAGCTCTGAAATCTATATTAAAATTGTATATAAATATAAACAATAGTTATAATACAATTCAAAATCGATATTATACATTACTATAAGTTCAAAAGTTATTATTCCATATAATATATTTCTAACAATGTAAATTAATTTAAATAGAACCGAAATTTTTGAAATTCACATATAATACTTATACTATATTTATATTTAAAATGTTTTAGTTATATATTAGATGAAGTTCTAAAAAATTGTATCAAACTGTCTTAAATATAAACATTGTTTTTCCTCGTTTTAAGGGGACGCGCGTGGTGTCCTTTTCTCCTTTTTTAACAAAATTGAGATATCGTTTTATTAATTTTACTCTTATTTGACATAAATTATGAAAAATTCAAAATTTGAAAATATTAGAAAAAACATAATAATGTTGAGTAGAATTTTATTATGAGTTTTCTGTATAAAATATATATGATTATATATATATATATTTATATGAGATTACTCTCCGAAGTTACTTTCAATTATAAGTTATAATAATAGCTTTTGTATACAAATCAATGGTATTTTATTTTTGTTTTTGCCTCTCTTTTTATAGATTTATATTAGTTATGTTTACTGTCATAATTTTTCACATAACATATTCATTATAATAATATAAATTTATGAGCACTTTTAATAGTTTTTGAAATTTATTGATATAAATTATATTTCTTTTTTTAAGAATAAATATTTTTCTAATAATTATGGTTAAATGCGTAGTCAAACTTCACCTATAATAAATTGTAGAAATTATTTAAAAATCTATGGTAAAAAAATAAAAAAGAAATATGAGTACTTTTAAAATGTGATCATATTTTTTTCAAAAATAATGGTCAAATGCATAGTCAAAAAAGAAAAGAAAAGAGAGAGATGTGGAAAATAAAAGAAATAAATATTACTACTACTTGTGTATGAAACTCCGCACGTTGTTTCCATAAAAAGAGGCCACTCCTTTAATACGCTCCACTTTGCTCTCTCACTTTTCTTCATTTCGCTTCCCCCACCCCATCCCAATGGATTCTCTCACTCTCATTTGTACCGCCGCTCTTCTCGCCGCCGGCGGACTTTACTGGTTCGTTTGCTTTTTTGGCTCCGCCGAGGTTAAGGGTAAACGGGCGGTCCAACTTACCGGCGGCTCCATCGATAAAGAGAATGTCCAAGACAACTATAAACAGTACTGGTCTTTCTTCGGAAGCCCTAAGGAAATCGAAACCGCCGATAAAGTCCCTGTATTCGTAGATACTTTCTATAATCTCGTTACTGATATTTACGAATGGGGTTGGGGTCAGTCTTTTCACTTTTCCCCTTCTCTCCCTGGTAAATCTAACCGTGAGGCTACTCGTATTCACGAGGAAATGGCCGTCGATCTATTAGGTGTGAAGCCCGGGGCCCGCATTCTCGATGCTGGTTGTGGTGTGGGCGGTCCGATGCGGGCTATTGCGGCTCATTCTAAAGCTAATGTGGTTGGAATCACCATTAATGAGTATCAGGTGAAACGAGCCAGGATGCACAACAAAAAAGCAGGTCTCGATTCACTTTGCGAAGTTGTTTGCGGGAATTTCCTGCAAATGCCTTTTGCAGACAACAGTTTTGACGGAGTTTATTCAATTGAAGCTACATGCCATGCTCCTAACCTTGAAGAAGTGTACCAGGAGATCTACCGGGTGTTAAAACCCGGATCCCTGTACATTTCTTATGAATGGATTACAACGGAATTGTACAAAGCCGAAGACCCGGAACATGTAGAGATTATCCATGGGATTGAAAGGGGTGATGCTCTGCCAGGGCTGAGAACCTACAAGGATATTGCTCAAGCTGCAAAGAAAGTGGGTTTTGAAGTGGTGAAAGAGAAGGATTTAGCAAAGCCCCCATCACATCCATGGTGGACAAGGCTGAAAATGGGGAGAATGGCCTACTGGAGAAACCACATTTTGGTCACAATTCTTGCATTTCTTGGAATTGCACCAAAAGGAACGGTTGATGTTCACGAGATGCTGTTCGTGACTGCTGATTATTTAGCTCAAGGTGGTGAAAAGGGCATTTTCTCTCCAATGCATATGATTCTCTGTAGAAAACCTGCAGCAGAGTAAAAATCCAAATCCAAATTATTGCTCTAGAGATTGACCATGGAGGTGGTTAATTTCACTCTGTTGTCCCTTCCTTCCATTTTAGTTTTTGTTTTCTTATCGAGCGAATTGTTGTAATTTTTCCTTGTTACTTGTAGTTTCGATCCATCTCTTTTTGTTCTTGTTTCAATCTATAAACTAGAGAAAAAAAAAACCATCTTTATTTGTTAATCACTTATAAATTACTAATCAATTATTACGCTTTCTGTTGATTTGATCAGACATTTTTTTCTTAGTCTCTGATCAGACTGTTGTCGTATGTTTTGGAACTTCTGCACTTAATTATTTGACAGGACATCGCATGTGATGCTGTTAGCTGTATCATCTACTTTTACATTATTCCCACTAGCTTGTGGTCCTTCCATGCCCGGATATGATTCATCAAAAATAATATTTCTAAAAATTATCGATACATACTATCTTCTCCAAAAACTCGATCATGGCTATAGTGGGTCAAGTGCAAGCTGTCTATAGTTTTTAGATTGCGAGATGTCTGAGTGGACGGAGACTTCTAGATCAATATGGAAATTTGAATATGATTTTGAAATTGCTGAATCTGGGGTCCACAAAACAAAGTGTAAGAATCAAAATTTTATCACTTGATTTTTTTTTGTTCCACTTAAAATCTGAAAGGTGTCGATCAACTATTTTACCTTTTTTTTTCTTTCTTCAGTTTGTTTAAAAAGAACAGGCTTTTTCTAAGAAAAATTGCTTTAGAGAGAAGATTAATATCTTAAGCAAAAATATCTTCAAATGAGTTAAGAGGTTTTTAGCATCATACAGCTGTCTTATTAATTAAAATAAGGGTAAATTATATACTTTTAAGGTAAAATTACAATTTATTGCTTAAAAGTTTATATACATGATACGCTAATCTAATGCGCGAGATACAATAATAAAATACGCGAGATACATTATTCTGATGCGCGAGATACATACACTAATCTGATGCACAAAAATGAAATATTTTAGAGATTTATAAAATTTATAGGAGATAATGATAATAAGTAAATTAAAAGGTGGAAATTTTATAATTTTTCATTAAAATTAATACAACGCTTGCCCACTCTAAAAGCCTAACTAAATCTATCTACTTAGGCTCGCTGGTCCATATCATATGATGTGACGTTAAAATTTTGTTGAATATTTAGATTTTAAATTGAATTTTTATATAAATATAAAACTCTCATAAGTTGTAAAAAATATAAAAATTATCACAATTTTTTAATACAATCTTACCAAAAGTAAAGAAAAGTTCATAACAAAATATAATATATATTCACAAAAAAAAGTTTTAAAAATACAATATTTATTAAAATAAAAAGGTAAAATTCAAAATCAATTTTAATGTATTACTCTTCGATAAAATTGAACATAGTCAATATCATTTGTAATTATGTTATCATATTCATATTATGTGAATATTTCATCACACCTTTGATATTGTCACAAAAAATTGTAGATGAATGAATTGTTTTTTTTATAAAAAATGTGAAATTCCCAAATTAATTTAAAATTTCATCCCGATTTAAATTATGAAAAGAAAGCACATATTCAAATGGTTACATATATAATTAATAGATAGATTTCTTTTTGTATTGTGGTAGGAGTTACTTCCTCTGTTTTGAAATAAATGATTTTTTAGACTGTGATGTATTCTTTTAAGAAAGTTCACTAAAAACATTAATCAAAAGTAATTTGTCAATATTGACTCATTTGCTTCTTTTCTGTTTTTTCTTCATTTTAGCTAATTCATCAAAGAGAATAGTACTTTTGTTTAGAAAACAATTACAGTAAGATATTTGAAGCATAAAAAAATCATTTAATTTTATATTGAAATATAAAGAGCATTTGTTTGTTTCCATTTAAATTTTAATGAAGAGAATTGTCTGATATTTCCACTTATTAAAGTCTGATTTGGTCGGAATATTTTTTTCTTTAAATGTACCCGAATATAACCTTTATTTCTTTAAAAGAGAAATACTAATAAAATAAAAAGGGTGCAGGCATTGTTTGTATTTATGTGCTACATAAAGTTGGAATATTTGTTGAGTAAAGTATTAATTTCACTTTCATCAACAAGTAATAAGTTAATACTATAATATTGGTGGCATGTGCCTCCGATTTTGTATTGGGCGGGGTTAATTTAATTATTAAACTATTTTCAAATCTCCATCTACTCTTGTTAATTCCTGTGTCTAGGTTCATTTACCCCAACATGTAAAAATATCAATAGAAATTCACGCACCGCTGAATTAATGTATATAATATTTTTCAGCTTAGAATGTTCAACTAATCATTCTTTTACGCAGTTAAATATTTTATTACTCTATATCTGAACATAATTTTACAAGATCATATATAGGTTTGTGGTCGTGCTCTTTCTTTTTCTTGTGGGTGTTAGTGTTGGTGTTGGCACAACTTTTAACTTAACGTCGTGCTTCGTGAATTTAAGGAAAATTCCAAATTGTGCCAGCTTTCATATTTACATCTCTCTCGTGAAATCCCATGAAAATGAACGTACAAGCAAAGTGGTCTACTTGTCAATCCAAATACTGTTACATTTGGATGGATGCACAATGTATATAATTATATATTTTTTAAAAATGATAGAATGAACGTTCATTTTAACCCGATATGTTTGAATCAATTTGTGCGCATAGTCAATACAAGTAGCAGTCAATTTTGGCAGAAAAAACTTGGATTAGTGGGAAGACATCATCAACGAGATAGGAGTATTTCTTATTACGATCAACGTTTAAATTTTAATTGAATTGTAGTAGTAGTTATTTTTGTGTTTTGAAATAGTAATATGAATAACAGCTATTATGTCTTGTCAGTATTACAAGCTGTTACAAAAACTCATATTATCAATTAAATGGGATGTGAACGTATAATAGTTTATGTTTTGTCTGCAACTATATGGAATAATTATATATTGATAATAGTAAAATAATTAAAATTTCATATTTGCACACATAAAAAATTATATAAAAATATAATTGATAATATTTGTAAATAGTTGGGCGTTATAACTTATACGGTGAGTTCCTTCGAAATGACTCAGTTGATTTGGAAGGTGGTTATCCACACGGATGATCCGAGATCGATCCCCCCTCAATGCCTTCTGAGTCGAGCCTGTCGCATAGGGTTTGCCTAGTGCGATTTACATCTCATGTATGATTTGCAGACTATTACACAGTGGAAGGTTTACCCAGTGCGCACAAAATGCTCACCATAGAGTGCTCATCCGAAGGGCAAAGGCTGTGGCAGAGATTATAGCGACGGCGAATTGTTCTGGGTTAAAAAAAAAACTTATGTCACCAAGTCAGTAATCCCAATTCCCAAGTCGAATAACGAATGTAGGGGCATAAGAGCATTTCACGTTACATCTATTCTTTTAAAGTTGTCATTAAAAACAAGAATCAATATAAATAAAAAATTATTGAATGAACAGATTCTGACAGAATGTTAGCAGGATATGTTTATTCATTTAATTGTAACTTTATATAGATTAATTTTTTTTGTTTTAAATAAATTAAATTTATTTTTTATTACCAGAGATTGAATTTATGATTAGACATAAATATTTTGAAAGAACGAATCTAGGGGTGTGTAAAAACCGAGTTAATCGATAAATCGAATCGAAAAAGTGTTATTGGGTTATTGGGTTAACAATTATTTAATGGTTTTATAAAAAAAATTTATTGGTTTATCGGTTTGATATTGATTTTTTAATATTGGGTTATTGGGTTAATCGATAACCCATTAAGAATATAATAATTTGCTATTTTAATTTTTAGTCATACATAAATATCAAACAAACAATATTAGTATAATCACTATATTAGACTATAACTATAAGGACCCTACACAATTAACATTACTTAATTAACTTGCTCTCTGCATTTACCCTTTAGGTTTTAGTATTACTTTAGTTTTTAGGTTCACAGCATCAAAAACCTAAAGAACTAAGAACGACGACGTCTAGGGTTTGCAACGACGATGGCAAGGGTTAGACAATGACTAGAGTTGTGAATTGTGAGTACTTGCTATACTTTTACTACACTATGAAGAATATTTGCACTCAATGAGTAATTAGATTTATTTTTTTTTAATTTCGCGTTAAATTATTGGACAAGTCATATATTTATTTTGAAAGCATTTTCTTATTGGTTAAACCGAAAACTGAACCGTTAAAGACCAAAACCGATAACAAATATCTTATTGGTTTGGTTATCAGTTTAGCATTTTTAAAAACCGAAAATTAATAAACCGAACCGACCGATACACATCCCTAAGCACGACATAACTTATGTAATAGGGAAAAGGGTCTGAAATATATCCGAACTTTGATCGAAATTGTTGTTATGATACCAAACTTTGGAAATGACCTTTTACCCCCTGCACTATTTAATAGTGTATTTTAAAGGTATATATGTGTCCATGTGGACATAAAAAAATATTGCATAATTATAAATAATAATGTGTCCACGTGGGTACATATATACCTTTAAAATACACTATTAAATAGTTCAGGGGGTAAAAAATACACTATTAAATAGTTCAGGGGGTAAAAATACACTATTAAATAGTTCAGGGGTAAAAGGTTCTCCATAAAATTTGGTATCGTAACAATAATTTCGGCTAAAGTGAAAATATTTTTCAGACCCTTTTCCCTAATATTGTAAATTTATATTGCGAAAACAACACAATATTTGATTTGAGGGTGAGGGTAGAAATAAGTCATATACTAGTATTTTGCAGTATGACAGCCAAAGGAAAGAGGGTAGTGGAGGTATAATATGATGTGGACATTACTAGTTACTACTGCATGCTTCTTAAACGAGACCAGCCTTTTCCAATTCTAATTATTGACAAGGGCTCGTTTGGTAACTCTTTTTCTATTAGTAATGTATACGTTAGGTAGAAATTAATTGTTTATTATCTTATACATGTATTAGTTATGCTAATTTCTAAATTGTCAATCAAACATTATATTAATTTTATACATAAATAACTTCTTTTTTTATCTCCTATCAAAAATCGTAATAGTTGTATAAAAATTAATACATAAATAATTTGTTTCATATCAAACTACCAAACAATCACTTAGAGATGAACTGTCACGATCCAGACCGTCGTGATTGGCACTCACACTAACCCTCCGATGGGAGAATCATTACTACAACCCAACTAAGCAAACTAACCCAAAATCTAACATTTAAAGATACGGAAACAGGTTTAAATGCAAAAATTATATAGAGTTCCCATAAACTCCAAAGGTTTAAATAAATAAATAACCAAACTAATGCGGAAGTTTAATCCCTAGAACCTGAAAGTCATTGTACCAAAACATCTAAAGTACAACAAGTCTAAGAAAAGGGGGTACAACCCCAACTAACATAAGAAATATCTAAATAGTCTAAGTGTGAAGAAAATGGACTAAACAATAGGAAGGACTACGTAGCCTGAAAGAACTAGCTCACTCTTGAAATCCGGTCTCGATCACTAATCTCCTAGCTGAGGTCTATCAATAGCCGCCTGAAGATGTCATGTACTCAACAAAGAACGAGAAAGTACAATATCAATACAAAACCACAATATACTAGTAGGATCACACAACTACTCTAGTAAGCGAAATACATACCAGTAATCACAACACAGTAACCAAGCATATACATAATATATATAATCAATTATCATTTCAGGAGCAATGCACAATTTCACATTCTCAATAGCAAATAGATAAGATAATACAATGGTCATTTCATGGAACTCATACCCAAACTGTTAGTGTGTCGGAACGTGACACCCGATCCAATTAGTGTGTCGGAACGTGACACTCGATACAATCAACACAACCACAATCACATTCACACTCATAATGTACATACTCATAATCATATAATCAAGTGTTGATTCATGGCATACAATTGTTCAGTCATACTCATTTCATTAGGTTTGATCAATAGTGCCTCATTCACATACATACATGCATTACAATGAAATAATTACCAACATATATTACACAAACATGAAATCAAATCATCATCTACCTCGAAACTAAGCTTGAATCTCTCTAAGGCACTTGAATCTTCCCTTTCCGGATTCTTTTCGCTTGTTTTTGGTCTAAAAACATACAAATATTAACAATTAAGGTCTAATTTACCCGGATTATGACAAACCCCATAACCCAAAACAAAGCCCATGATCCTAAGGTGCAACTAGGGATTTTCCCACCATCAAATTCAGGCCAAAACCCTCCCCCAACGATAATTACCTATGAATCTAAGTTCTACGGATCGAAAAACGGATTAGGGGAGTAAAATCCTTACCTTTAGCACCAAAAGTCATGAAAAACTGTCAAGAAATCGCCTGGGGTTGTCTCTTAACTCTTAAGAACGAAGTTTGCAGAAAAATAACAAAATTGGGGTTTTTCCCCGACTTAATTCGTGACTGGCCCACTACGGCAGCCCCCATCCCGCCATATCGGCTTACACTGGGACAGAACCTTGAAATTTGAGTTTCAAATTCCTATTTGACAACACTCATATAACCCTTGACGTTCAAAAACTACTTGTTCACGCTAAGATCAGTTTCGGGAGTTCTACTCGCCTAAATTCGATTTCGTAAAGTCGTACGGATTGGTTAACGTCTTAGTTATCTACTCATGTAATCAAATTCATTATTATATCTCTCATTCATTACCAGATTTCCTTAGACCTCACTGACTCAGATTTCATCCAAATCTGGACTAGGCTAAGAATTCTCAAGTTACTACTCAAAATTTTCTGGCCAAATTCTTTCCCCATTGACTTTTTTCTAACGACGGAAACAAGTCGTTACATGAACATGTCCATGCATGGTCTGGTATATATTGAACTTTAAAATATCAAACTATACCTCATTAAATTGGTATGATTGTTATATGATATTTTTATAAATCAATATATCAAAATTACCAAGTAGTAATTTGCGGAATAAAGAAAACAAAATAGAAAAAATGGTAAAGGGCCTAAAATACCTTGAAAATGGTACAAAACTACCCTTCATCCACCTGTTGGCTCCAAAATACCTTTGTCATCCATCTTTGGGTCCAAAATTGACCACTTATTTAATGATTTTAAATTTAAACTATTTAAATTTTCTTTTAAATACGTGGCGCTCAACTATTGGTTATAATTTAATTAATCAATATAGTTTATAAACCCATCCATTACTAATTAAATCCGACCCAACTAATGAATCCGCCCCAAATTATTATTATTGCCCACCTATTAAACAAAACCCTTCACCCTTCCTTTCCAACGTCTTCTTCTTCCCAGTCAATTTCTTTCTAGGTTTATAAGAAGACCACACGCAAAGGTGACTCCATTTCCAGGGCGTAAACCTCTTCCATCTCCAACTGAAGCAGAAAATTGATCTTATAAACCTAGGAGAAAATTGACTTGGAAGAAGACGACATTGGAAAAGAAGAGAGAATGGTTTTGTTTAATAGGTGGACAATTATAATTTGGGGCTGGTTTTTTAATTGGGTCGGGTTTAATTAGTAATGGATGGGTAATGAGTGGGTGTATAAATTATATTAATTACTTAAATTATAACTAATAATTAAGCGCCACGTACTTAAAAATAATAATTAAATAGTTTAAATTTAAAACGGTTAAATAAATGTTCAATTTTGGACCCAAAGGTGGATGATAAGGGTATTTTGGAATCAATAGGTGGATGAAAGGTACTTTAGGCCCTTTTCCGTAGTAAAAATACATGATTTTTATGTGGAAAAAATCCAACTCGTAAAGATGAAAAAATTACATCTACACCTCTATAGAATATAATCCAAACTTTGATCACATAATTAATAGATATTTTGGTGCATCCTATATATCTTTAAATAACAATCACACTATTTAAAAATCTTTTACTAAAATTTTGTAAATTTGATATCAAATTAAAATTCTTTAAATAAATTAGAACTTAAGGAGAACTAATTCGTATAAAAAATTAATTTATGAGAACCATATATTATTCATAACAGACGTAGCGGTTCAAGTTAAGTAAAAGGTAGGGCGGGCAGCCGCGTTCTTCTGTAATGATTAATTGGTAGCTGCTCCACCATATCAGGATTTGCATGTGAGGCGTTGCTTACAATTACATTATTAATTAGGATAACAACCCATTAATAATACTTGTTATTCTCATAACTTGTGCTACTAGATCTCTCTCTCTTTTTGGTTCAACAATATCTTGGTTTCTTGAATTTTGTTTTACCCTTTGATTAATACATTAATATTACTAAACTAACATGGTGTTGCAGTGGGATGATTAGGATCCCTTTATTTTTAATCAGAAGTCACGAATTTATGTTTTGTGTATTGTGAACACCGAATACAGTAAATTCGGTTAACAACCGTCAAATTAGGGGATATCCAATTATTCATACTTTGTTCGTATTCTATATACACTTGTTTAATTTAAACATCAAATTAAGCTGTGCTTCCGCTTCTTTTTGCAGCAAATATCATAACTTTTTTTTAAAAAAAAAAAGATTAAAATAAAAATTCAACATATCTTTAGTTTAAGATTTTTTTTAAGCAACTTTTGGCAGGTTTTTTTATCAATGAAAATTCAAAAAATCTTTAGCTTAAGATCATATAATTTTTTTCTTTAAAAAACCTTCGTGTCAAATCAAAATCAAACAAACAAATTGAAACAAATGGAGTAATATTATTTTCAACGAGTAGCATCTTATGATTCACATTATTGGCGTTTGAGAATATTTGGCATAACACGTAATGGACTTTGTACCCGTTTGACAGATGATCATTTCCAAAGTCAAATACATTTGGATATCTCAGAATGTGCTGTACTTATATAACATAGTATTAAAATATATCGACTTCGCGTTTTTGAATATTTCTGTTTATTCCTATCAAATCGTCACGTTATATATAAGTTGCACAACTTAATCATATTCATCACAAAAATGGAAGTGAAATTTGGAGAAGATAGATGCGTGTGGCCAAGGAGAAGATCATCAGAATCAAAAATTTCAAGAACAAGAAGCCAAAAGGCAAATAAAATGATGAGCAATATTTTGGATGCAATTGCAAAAGTTAATAAAAGTAGAGATTTTTCAAGTCAAGAAAATGAAGGGGAGGTGGTGAGGATGAAAATTGTGGTGAAAAAAGAAGATTTAAAGCAAATTGTTGAAGCATTAGGAAATGGTAACAATAATATGAATGAAAATAGATCAAGCCAAATTTCTTCTTCTTTGGAACAACGCATGAATTTCATGAGGAAAAGGCAGTTAATTAGAAAAGCCAATCAAATTAAGATGAGAAACAATTCTTCTTGGATGCCCATGCTTCAAAGCATCCCAGAGGAATTTTAATCCTTAATTAATTCTTCTACTTTTGTGAACCTTGGAGTAACAGTAAAGTTATCTTTATTACCTATAGATCACGGATTTGAGTCGTGGAAGCAACAACTAATGTTTGCATTATGGTACGTTGTCTACATCATATTCTTTCCTCAGAGTTCAGACCTGTTAACACGGAATGTTTTATGCCCTGGGTGGCGTTTCCTTTAATTCTTTTTTTTTTTTATTCATTTTTAATCTCTATTCTTTTTTGTACTTATATCATATGACTTACTTTCTACAATTACTGACTAAAAAAGAGTTGCACATTTTTATGTAGTGCTCTTTTTTTGTGTGTTTCTTTTTTCCCTGATGTTAATTTTACTTGGCACCTAAATTTGCTAAGTATCATTGTATTTATCTTCTCATTAAGTAGAATGCTTAGCAGGATATTCATTTTCTTTAGTTTTCAGCATGTCGAAGGACGAAGAGAGATTTAATTTGTGTTTACTTCTTCTCATTCCTTAATTGATCTTAATTTAATATATATTTCATTCGCTACTAAAAAAATACAAATTTCCGAAGGAATAATATATTGTGAAATATTGGACGATGAAAATATTAGATCTCCGATGGCTTCCCTTTTAAAGTTTCATCATAATTCAAATTATGTTGCTATTGATGCTATTCTTTTTATAACATTGACATTAAACAAGTTAGTTTTTTGAAAAGTTTCTAAACAACGTTACATAACTGATTAGTCGGAAAATTTTAGTAATTCAATTGGCTATTTAAATTTTCACTTTATCAATAAAAATTCAATTTTTGACCTTGTAATCTCCTACCTCATATTTTGTTTTGTTTTAAAAAGGTGACTAGTCCTTGGTCTAATTAAAGTTGTATAAATAAATGGACTTTTGGTTGATACTTTGAGTCATTACATTATCTCCATAATTAGGCATATACTATATATTATATGGGTTAATTGTGGGCTTGAATCATTCCATTTACTTTATAAAATATGTAGAAAATGTATATAAACAATATATACTTTATGTTAAATATCTATATACTAATACACAACAAATATACGGATTGGTCAAATGATTAATATATACTGTAACATTCCCAAATTCATTGTGCAATTCACTTTTTGGTTGCATTCTATAATTCTGTTTTAGTCTTATTCTTTTAATTAGTCATTAAACCGGGATTACAATCTTCTAATCCCGATAACCAAATAACTCCTTAATATGCACAAAGTTTAGTTAAATTTCACTTCAAGAGACAACATTAGGTAATTAACTAGAAAACTATTTTTCGTAAGGTACTTAAATTATTTTTGCAAATAAAAAATACTGGCGAAAAGTGGAAAAACATATTGGTACCAATTTCTAGAATATCCAGATGTGTATATATATGGCTGAAGCAGACACCTAAAAGACATAGAGCTGCCTCTGCGGACAAATTCTTGTCCTCTCAAGCTCATTTGTTATGCGGGATAAAATAGAATATCTCAATATATAAGATTTATCATTAAAAAAAAACAAATGGTAGTAAGTAGCTATTTTAAAGTATAATCTTTTCATATTCTACGAATAATTTTTTCACGACAAATATGTATTTTTAGATTAATAATTAAATGATTGTAAAGGTTAGAGAGAAATTAGTTGGGGTCATAAATAGATGAGTTTTTTTTATTTTTATAAAATATAAATTGTAGTGTAAGTTTTTAAATTTTAAAAAAAACTGCCAAAAAAAATAAATTGGATCAATAACAAGTTTTTAGTAGATTTTGGAATTTGGTGTTTATGTTAAGAAGTCCCACATCGTTAGATGAGATGGGAATTTGGTCTCCTTATATGGACTTGGACAAACCTCCCCTCAAGAGCTAGCTTTTGGGGTGTGAGTTAGGCCTAAGACCTAATTTAACAGTTTAATATTTCGCAAAATGTCAATAAATTATATGGCTAAATTAAACATATATTGCAAAGAAAATTCAAAAAGTACTTGCGATATCTATGGCTAAACCGGCTTTGATCGAACCTCTTGACTTGAGGCAGCACAAAATTGAGGAGTTGATTTCTTTGATGATC
Source organism: Solanum piurae (assembly GCA_029582685.1). NCBI lineage: Eukaryota > Viridiplantae > Streptophyta > Magnoliopsida > Solanales > Solanaceae > Solanum > Solanum piurae. Next base: position 17,733 of record JAJOOO010002230.1, read on the forward strand.
TTATAGTTTTTACTTATCTTAGAAAATCACTTTCTTAAATTTTTGAATGTCTGGGTGTGCCGTGTGCGCATGAAAAATCATCAAAATTTGAATTCATAATCGTAAAATCGTAATGAGTTCAATAAAAAAAAACTAAAGATTAAATTATCAAATTTAAATTTAGAATTCGTCTCACCACATGCTAGGATGTGTCAAAATTACCAAATGGCAATGAAGAAAGATACTCTACAAATATCAATTATTATAGATATATAATACTGTAGTACTAGCCAGTAAAGATCCAAAGTTATCACTGTGTTAGGATTAAGGAATAACGTTGGTGTGAGATCCATATGTAAAAAAATAAAATAAAGTGACAATAATAATGCCTTCAGATAATACAATGATTTTGCTATTACTAATAATTGTATCTTGTCATTTTGCATTGTTCTGTCCATCTGGGACTTTATGCATTTGTCGTTTAACATTATAAGAACGGATCCATTGGGTGGAGAGGAATTCCTGGTTAAATTAGGAGCAATACATCCAAGTGTGTCACTATCCATTTTTGTAAATAGAACCAATATTCATTATGTATATACTATTCGATTAGTTATTGATACTGATGCAAAACCAATTTGTGATAAACATTAAATTTAGCCAAATGAAATTATTATATGGAAAAATGGAACTGTTGGTGAGAGTGATCCACATCGAATTTTGGGCTCTTTGTAACGCTTGAACATCTTCCTCCCTTTAAGCTAGTATTAGAGTTTGAGTTGAATTCAGAACCTAGTATAAATGGTACTTATTAGACTTAGATAAAGTTTGGACAATCCCTACGAACTAGTTTTTTGGATAATGAATTAGGCCCAAAGCCTATTACAACAAAAACACTGCTTCATAATATATGAATTAGGCCCAAAGGTACGGAACATAATATATGGGATTGAGTTTATGTCAAAGAAAATACAAATATTAGTGACAAGGATACATGTGCAAAAATATCGTTGAATTTGAATTATGTGATAGACAAATATAAGTCATTTAATAGAGAAAGTATAATAACTGGCTAAAGCTGGAATCCAGCTCCCAGCCTGGCCATTTTCTCAATCCATTTCTATTCTTTGGTTATATATAATTTACAAGCCAGCCTGGTTGAGGAGAACCAACATTCTGCAGATTAAAGGAATTTTAATTAATTTGCATTTATTCTGGCTGACACTTATTTCTCTACAAGATAAGACTCTAGATTGAAGGATACAAAATGTATATTTTGTCGATCAAAACTTAAACAAATGAAAAGAAATCACCACTGTTTTTATATTTCTAGCTAGTTGGCATGGAATTTGAGCTCTGGTCTTCAAGGTTAAAAAAATATATACAAAACTGAAACGACCCTAAGCTCAAATAATACTTAACAAAGCAATTATTTGAGCGTAATATATATTTCAAATACTTTCAGACATAAGTTTACGTTTGAAATGGATTTTGTCATTGCAACATTGAATGTTCCAACAATGGAAAATGATAAATTAACTTATCCATCAAACAAAAGCAACATTGCTATATATCTTTTGAATTGAAAAAACAAAAATATACACATGGTGTGTCCAAAACCCCTATTTCAATTTATTAAACATATACTGGAACGTCTTAATTGCTAAGATAGAATTGATGACACGAAATCAAGAAAAAAAAACAATATCATATATTATGTCACCATATCTCTGTGTATACATAATATATAATGTCATTTTCTGCAACATATATATATTTTATCATATTAAAGTAACGAACAACCTATTTGTTCAACTGAAGAAGAAAACTGAAACCTACTTCTGTCACTTTTCTATTTCAAACCAAATAACAACACTTGGCTTCCACAAATAATTAACTACGTTAAAGTATATAAGCTCATTTTCTTCTCCTTTTAATGTCATGATGACAGTCTATCTAACCAGAAATAATAAACACATTATCTGTTTCAAAACCTTTAAAGTACAAGACCACAAGAAACAATATACACTAGATCAATTTGCCTAGTAAGCACTAGATTTTTATTTTTTAAAGAATTCAGACATATTTGACAAAATCGTGTAAGAAGGAAGCCGGGGTTTAATCCGTGGAAACAGTCTCTGTGCTTTTTATTTGATAAAATCATTTGAACATAAACTTGTTTGACTTCTGGCAGAATTATATTTCCATTTATTGAGATGCATCATTCATCGATCAATTAATCATATCTCAATTTCATACTAATCTAGATTGACTATATAAATTATATTTGAATTCATTTTTAATTTCAAATTGGGGAAAGGAAAATGATAAACAGAAGAGATTTAATTTGAATCCTCACCAATAAATGAAAAGTTTACTAATCAATCAACTGAATTTCTAAATAGCCACAATCATCTCCCAGTAAATCAAGGCTGTGATTTTTTCTATCTTTTCAAAAAACAAAGTTTTAGAGAAGAAGGTATGTATATACATGAATTAAGCAACCTAACACCCAGTCACACATGAAATGTCGCTTTTTTGCTAAATCAAAATCTGTTGTCCGTCAACTGTGTCTTCTTCTTCATTCCGATTCCATCACCGGTGAAATGACAGCCCTAAATATGGCGAAAATGACATCACTGAAGCAATCAAACAAGCCAAAACACTTCTCCTTCATTTTGTCAGTGAAACATTGATCAGCCTCCTCTACCGCCGTGGGCTGAAGATATGCCCATGCCGCGTGCTGTAATAGCGGGTCCTTCATCGGAATTTCTCGCCAGCTGTCTTTACGGCCATTTGTCGGAGACAAAATCGACGGTGGTGACCCAGGCAAGAGATCCTTCAAGCTGGTGTAGGTTAGGGATTCCATAGTCACCATTTCTACGTTACAAAACTGGAATTGGAGAATGCCTCTTTGTATAGGATCATACATGTACTTAATTAAAGTACCTTCCATATTATCAAGAGATTATGTTTTCCATATAAAACACAATTCTAATTAGGAAAAATATTTAGATGAGTCCTTTTTTTATTTTGGTGTGTAGAGAGAATTTTTTTATGGGTATGAAAGAGTTGCTTTATATAAAAACAATTAAATGAAAGTCCAAACTAGAATATTCTAAACTATTAACACTTTTATTTATTCATGCTCTTGCCATCATCAAAACATTTCTTTATAAGTTATTATTATTATTATTATTATTATTATTTAGGGTGAGGTGATGATAATAATTATGAGATTGTTTTAGTTCGCAATTATTAATGAATATTAGTTAGTTTGAAAATTATTTTTAGTTTATATTAAAAAAGAAGATAAAATAATCTTAAGAATATCCTTATTTATTTCATTCTACCAATCAAACAATTTATAAGATAAACTCAATGTATTTAAATTTTCAAACAAAATATGTTTTTTTGAATTTGAACTTGTACTTTTATTACTTTTACGGGTAAAAGTCAAGATCATATTTTTAAAAAAAATGTATTAAATATTAAAACTTGATTAAATTTAATTTTTTATTAAAAAACCATAATCACAATTAATCAATTTTTTTGCTAAAAGATATAGCGGCTTTTACTTATTAAAATTTTAAAATAACAAGAAACGAGTATGGAACGAGTAAAGGGATTGACGTAGCATTGTGTTTTAGGTGACATGGGGCCTACCGTTAAAGAGGACAGGTGGTGAGTGACCAATGGAGTAAATTCTTGTCTTTTATGGCCAATTACGCCACATCAGCTCTTGTTGGTTGACAAATTTAGACCACTTTAATTAAGTAAATGAGTAATTTTTTAAGTTAATAATTTAATCTATTTATTACTATAAAAGTTACAGGTGTGAATAACCAATTAAGAAAATAGATAAATGAGTTGAGCAGGGTCGGGCCATTAATTTAATTATTTAAATTAGTTGGTCATTTTAAGAAGGGAGTTCAAATAAGGATATCTCAGTAAAATTAATAATTTAAAACTAAATTACAATAATTACACATATACATAAAAATAATATTAATTTAAAATTATCTTTTTATTCTTACATATGAGTTGTTCTTAATTAGTTTTTTAAATGACAGAAAACATTAGTAATATTATTATTTATAAAAAATAAAAATTATTCTAAATAATAAAAAGTTAGTCATTTGTTTTCACTACTAACCCTTGGATGTTGTTATAAAAAAATTATATATTGATATAAATACTTGAGTTGCTTAATTTAAAGTTGTAAAATATTATGATAAAAAGTTGATGGTACTTCTTCTTTTTGTGTAAAAAAAAAATTATATCTTTTTTAATATAATGTTCAAAATTATTTCAAGAGATTTATATCTTTGAATTCACTTTTAATTTTTTGAGTTGCTTAATTTAAAGTTGTAAAATATTTATGATAAAAAGTTGATGGCACTTCTTCTCTTCTTTTTTTTTTATTTAAAATATCTTTTTAATATAATGTTCAAAATTATTTCAAGAGTTTATATCTTTGAATTCACCCTTTTAATATAATGTTCGATTACGCACTACCAAGATAAAAATCTATATAGACAATCAACTAAACTACTAAGATTCTCAATACTCTTCCCATCTTAAACTATCAAAAAAAAAAAATCTCAAATTATTTGTCTTTTTATGGATTCAATAAAAAAAAAATTATTTCGATATCATTTTATCCTTAATAGTTATTCTTAGAGGGTAGAAACACAAAAAAATTATTGAAGAGAGATTGTATATTAGAATATTAATATAGGTAAATATTGAAAAATCCTCTTAATTAACGTTTTCATAAAGAGCATGTAAAAGAGAAATATAGTAGATAATTTTAGACTTTATTTATTTTATTGATAAATTCTAATTTTAGTTTGTTGTCTTTATTCATAAATTTATCATAATTATTAATTGTTTCATCACATAATTATTCCTTTGTTATGTTTAATCTAAACTACTTATTTGACAATAATATAGATCTATAAATAGTCAAATATAATATATTCAACACAAAGAAATCAAAATACACATTAAATAATTAAAATTTAAATGTTCTAAATTCATATACTACAGGGATTCAAAATAAAATTTACTAGTAATAGTTTAATGAACAAAAGTGCAATTATACCCTTTGAGAATATAATGTACCAATTTTTGAGAACATGATTTGTACAATAGAAACTAGTCCTACAAAGTGAGGTTTGAAAATAATAGGGCATATACGAATTTTATTTCTACCTTAAAAAGAAAAAAAAATCATTGATCCTCAACTCAAAAAAATATTAAATTAAAATTAAGTGTATAACTGAAAGAATCAACTATTTGAGTAAAGCTTTACTCTTATGTGATTCTACTTCAATTCTAATAGATCCCCTTGACTCCAGTATTTTGATTTTATGTGTTTCCTTTTAATTAAAGATTGAATCATAAATTCCTAACTTATGATTTTAAATTCAAGCCTTCCATAAAATCGCCTATGAGTGACAAATGAATTTTCGATGCAAATAAAACTAATCAAACTTTAAAATAAGTATCAAGCACTTATTTCATTAATCAATTAAACGTATCAGTGTGTGTACTCTTTTTCTACGAGCTAGACTCTTTCAAGAAGTATGGATCTCATCTCCTCATTGAGTCAAGCAATCAAAATCAAACTTGACAAACATATTTGAACAATTTTAAACCAAAAACAAGATTATTTTGTAATTTATTCACTATTGTCATCACTAGCTGAAGGTCTTTCTATTTGTATTAAAAACAAAAAGGTTAAAATTTGTTTTTTAATTCCACTAAACAATTTTTTAATAGTAGCTTGCTTCATAAAAAATTTAAAATATATATTTCATAAGGCAGACATTCAAGACATTTTAAAATAGTGAACCTGCTCAATTGATCAAAAATTCTGTCTTATAGACAAAAGTTTAAACTTAGGTATGTTGTCTATTAGACATAAGTTTTAACTTTTGTTCATAAGACAAACATTCAGGATATTTTAAGACAATTAACCTGCACAATTCATCAAAAGTTCTGCTTTATAGAAAAAGATAGAACTTAGATATATTGTCTATGAAGCATAAGTTCTATTTTATTGCCAATACGGCATACATCAAGACAATGAACATATTCAATTTTATAAGACAAACATTCAGAATATTTTAAGACAATGAACCTGCACAAATCACAATTCATCGAAAGTCATACTTTATAGAAAAAGTTAGAACTTAGATATGTTGTCTATGAAGCATAAGTTCTATTTCATTGCCAATAGGCAAACATTAATGCTTGACGATCAACAAAAATTCTTCCGCGCTAATATTTCAAGCTAAGGTCATTCCTTAAAATAATTATAAAGTAGAGATTTTTTTTTTAAAATTAAATATTTAGAGGACACTACGTGTATTTTCCTCGATTTAAATAGATGTTTATCAACCACGAGATAATAAACATCAAATTTTAACATGTGTCATTACTCCAAATCTTCAGACTAGTTTGACTTCAAGAATACTTGAGAAAAATCTGAGGAAAATTTGATTTTTTTTTTGAGAAGTGGTGTTTGGTCATATGACTTGTCAAATATATTTCCCAAGTATTCCAAGTTTCCAAATACTAGAAAAAACTAGTATTTGGACCAAATTCTAATATTTGAAAATTTTAAAAAATTCAAAAATTACCCCTAATTTCTATATTTTATAAAAAAAAAATCTCATTATTTATTAATTCCAACTAATAATTGTTATTACTATCTCCTCCGAAAAAATTTGAGTTCTAATTTGAGTGATAAAATTGAGAAAAAAGAATAATTTGTGTTTAATGAGTTATAATTATAACTGAATCAGTGACAAGTTTGAGTATGCGATTAATGTATTGTCTTGCCTATATTGTTATTTTGTTATTGTTGATTGTTATCAATTATATTAAACAATTATTTTTTAACAGAACATATTCATTATATAATGATAATATAAATTTATGGGTATTTTAAATATTTTTTAGAACTTATGGATATAAATCATATTTTTTAAAATAATTTTAATTATTTTTGGAATAAATTGAGGTCAAACATATGGTGAAACTTCATAAAAAAAATTCACCCAAATATGATTTGCCAAGAATATTTGAGAACTTGGAGCCAAACTCTAACTTCACATGGGAATTTGTGGCCGTGATACATTTAACACCCCTCATCGAAAACTGACACGTGGCCTAACACTTAATCACAACCGTCTATTCTCCTCGAGATTCACGATAGCCTCCGTGCTTCTGACCATAAAAAATCTTCTAA
>JAJOOO010002231.1:0-24858 GCA_029582685.1 Solanum piurae
AATAATTACAAAACTACCCTTAAAGCCTTTTCATTTTCTTTGTTGTCATAAGTTTTTGTTTTTATTTTGATTTGCTTTTCGGTGTCTTTTAATTTTTTGGTGTCTTAATAGGCTTTATGACCTCTTAAGTATCTTATTTTATTTTTAAAAAAAAACAAACCAATTTCAATAAAATTTAATAATTTTTTTACTATTGTGACGATAAATTTGATAAAAAAATTTATTTGCGAACTTTCCACAAAAATATTTTGACGCAATAGTACAACTATTTAATATTATTTTTGAAAAAAAGAAGAAGAAGAGTTAATGATGTTTTAGCAAAGAATTTTTTTTGATGTTTTAGCAAAGAACTTTTTTGCAAAGGAAGTGTACAAATAAATAAAGTGTGAAGGGTTTATTTGTAAACATATATTTTTTAATAGAAATTATGCAAGATTTGTTATTTCTAATACATCAAACCAAATAATGTATAAGAAATAATACTACTAATGCAAGCACTACTAATGCAAGCACTACTAATGCATCCTATTTTGCATTATTCTTACACACTACCAAACGACCTAGTGATACAAAGAGTAGAATTATTGAATCTGTGAAATTCAGTCTGTGTACAGGATTAGTGTTTCCTGTAAGGACTTGGGGGTCATTTGGTTTAAAAACAAGTCGGGAATTCTAATGTAGGGATTAGTAATACAGAGATTATTTTTTATCAGGTGTTTGGTCCATTGTATTAAAAGTTGTACCCTTGCCTTCTTAACAGAATAACAACATCATGTTGCCTGTAAAGAGCTTTATTTTGGTGAATGAATCTTTGATACAAACATGTATAATTAAATGGAGACTCAGACACGGCGGAGGAACAATTAGCAAGTAAAGGGGAGGTCAAAAGAAAACCCAAATCACCAAAGCCACCACAATGTTCCTATCCACCCGATTAAACACAAAAGCAATGAGATACAAACAACAAAACCAACTAAAACAAACAAACACCCAATTGGTGCCCAAGATCATAATGGGGTTGTCTGTTGAAGTAGAACAACGGGCAATAAAGATAGAAATGGGTTGTCTGCAGAGTTGAAGTGGAAGTATGTTATGGATGATGACTCACTGGACAGGGTTAGTTTAGTCTTTTAGGTGATTTATCCCTGTATAGCTAATACTAGGATTAGTTATTCCATGTTGCCTTCTGTATAAAGTTATACGGAGATTCCGGTATAAGAAATACAGTTATTATTTATGCCATATGTGAAATGGTCAACCAAATATAGGACTAACTAATACAAAGTTTGTACTGTGATTATTTTCTGCAATACGTCAAACCAAACGCCCCCTTAATGTTCATACTTAAACAAGTGAAATGGAGAGAATTAACTGAGATTTGAAAGGTGATTGTTCAGTGACGAGCCGTGTTGTTAGATTGGATTGTTTATATCGTGATGGTTTGGAAGTATTAGCTGTGTATGCTTGACAATGATGGGTCAGTTACAGTGGTTCGTCTTCAAGTAAGCACTTGATTATAGATGAGCATCTCTTAAATATTGTTTGTTGCAGAGGTGGTTCAAAATTCATTTAAAAGCGTCATTTAAAGTTGTGATGTGGTTGAGCTGGTTAGAGGTAATTTGGAAGTGTGATGTCAACTTGGTTGATGAGAGTTCTTTTGTAATGGATGAGTTGTTGCAGTCAATTTTTTGGTGATGGAGAAATCAGTCACGAGCCAACCCTTTGGTCAACGTAGCTTTCGAAACTAGGGAATGATGGGCTCACTCTTTACTTTTCTCCACTCAAGTACTGGACATAGTTCGTTTGACATAGGACTCAAACTAGTAAATTAAAATACAAGTCTCCCAACCCTTGCTAATTGAGCATAATCATCTTTTATCACACTTTTGGAATCTAAACCTGGGGATGTAATGGTTTATGGCCATCTGCTGTTAAAAGTTTGTACTTTGATATAATTATGAATGAATAACATTTGTTGGTGACAGATTCTGTTTTTGGTGAGTTGATTTCAAACTGCAATGTTGAATTTTTAGTAAAATACATTTTTGCTAGGTCTTCTTGTCTACTAGAAGGACATAGATGTGACTTTTTGCTAGGTCTTCTTGTCTACTAGAACAGTGACATAGAAGTGACTTAGCAAAGATGGCAATTCTTTAAGTGCTTCTAGACTATTTCACAAGTTTTGACTTCTACATATACTAATAGTGTATTGCCATGTCCTTAGTCTTCAACTAAGCGCACGTGTGACACTTGACAACTCTCTCACAATCTTGCACAACTTACTCACGATCTTGCTATGCCAAATTTGCTAAATAAAGCTTTTGTATTGTAGAGAACTTGATTATTCAGGCTCTATTTTTTACCATAAATTTTGGTTCCAAAATTTGAAATACTACGTGGAGATCATTTTAATTAACTGCTTGTTTATCAAATTGGTCCAATATTTTCAACTGAAGCTTGAATTATACATTCTAGGAGTTTTCAAGTTTTCATTCACAGAACTTCAACTTTGTTTCCATGTCCAAACACAACTTCAATATCTAAATACCCTTTTTCAACTTCAAATGCTACTTCCTTTTCTTTTTCCAAATCTCAACCCGATCATGTTCAAAAGCCTACTTACTGTTTATTAGGGAACATACAGGTCAAACATTTTACATTTTGTTCTTATATAATAGCTAGTGAAAATGTTGTAATGAGATGAGTATATGGTTCATCTTTTTTCTGTAGTATATATTTGACAAGTAGATATCTGGTTATCTTAATTGGATATGTACTTTGAAATTAAAGGATTACAACTATCTCAAATTGGATATGTATCTTTTTGTTGGTTGGTTTTGTGATGATTTCACTTCTGTTAAAACAAAGAGTACAGTATTTAATTCATTATAATATTCTTTTATGCATTAATGATTTTATTTAAGAAGTTACTCCTTTTGCCCCATTTTATATGACAACAACCAATAGGACGCTAAACAAATGATATTAATTTGACTTGTATACCATTTAAAGAATAAAGGGATGTGTTGAAGCAATAGTAAGAAAGTATGTTAAGGTTTAAATTTGATTTGTTAAATAATTTTGAATTGTTAGAACTTATGGAAGTTATAATTTGAAACGAACCATAAATTTTGCCAAACTTGTAGTGATGTCCCAAACTAAAAGATTATGATGGGCGGAGGCAGTAAATTGGACTGAATTATCTTCTTGCAGGCAGTTTCTTTCGTTTATGATTATAAGAAAAATAATAGCTTACATGTCTTTGGCTTATTGTGTTTCGATTATCACACTATTTGCTGATGTTACCGATCTTTCTTGTAAACTTTACACTGCCTTTCTTAATAACTGCTATGCTTCTTCATTGTTTTCGTCCTCTTGTACTTAAGTTTGATACACTAGAGCCGAGGGTCTATCGGAAACAACCTCTCTACCTCCTCGAGGTAGTGGTAAGGTTTGTGTACTAATTAGTTGAGAAGGAAATTTGTAGATAACAAAAACATGTTAATTTTGTAGACATTTGATTGTTAGGTACAGATCTATCTGTTATTCATACACTCAAGGAAGAAGATCTCGATTATAAATGTTTTGAGTTCATTTTGCTTTTAGAGGACCTTTAAAAGCTAAAGAGTGACAAATGGGAGAGAGTTATTCATCCGAAGTCCCAAGGTGGCCTGGGAATTTGAGACTTGTCCATACATAACAAAAGCATGTTGATGAAATGGCTATGCAGGTATCACAAGTGGATCAAGCCTTGTGGAAAAAGGTTGTGAATGCCAAACATGGTACTAAGAATCACTGGAGCACCAAGGTTGTTAGTTCTCCATATGGTGTGGGTCCTTGGAAGTATATCAGCAAGTTAGGGTTGAATTCTATCTCAATTGTAAGTTTTAAGGTGGGCAGTTGATTAAAAGTTAGGTGCTGGAACATTACAAGCTGATTTTCGTAGTCTCTATGCAATAGCCACAAGCAAATCTTCAACCATCTCTCAAAATAGAGCTGACAATACCTGGAACTCTCAATTCAGAAGGAACTTCCAAGACTGGGAACTACAAGACCTTCTCAGCTTACTGGAGAGGCTAGGAGTTTTCCAAATCAGTGACCAATCACCTGACAGACTCATTTGGGGGGGGGGGGGATAAAGCGATTGGTAAATATTTTGTGAAGGCAGCATACAATTCACTATGTGCTCAGAATGAAATGCTAGTTAATTGGCCATGGAAGTCGATCTGGAAAACCAAGTTATCCCCCAAGGTGATTTTTTTTAGCTGGCTATCCCTTCATGAAGCCCCTCTCACCCAAGACAGCCACATCAGGAGAAAAATCCACATTGTCAACAGATGCTTCTTGTGTCACCAGGCCCTAGAGATCCACAGACATCTTCTTCATTGTCGAGTAGCCACAAGAATATGAAACATGTTCTTCTCAGTTTTTGGTCTAAAATGGATTATGCCTAGTAGCTTTAAAAATGCACTGGTTAGCTGGAGCTCATGGAAGGTCAGAAAATCCGGCAATAGAGTATGGAAGATGATCCCTGCTTGCATTTTTTGGTGTGTATGGAGAGAATGAAACAATAGATGCTTTGAAGGCACCTCTTCTTCAAGCTACATTCTTAAGTCTTAGAGTTTTAACAACCTTCTGTAGCTGGAGCAATTTCCCCCCTGTCCATTCCCCTGAAACTTTCCTGAACTTTAGATATTAGCCTTTGTAATAGAGCTAACAATGTAAATTATGCATCTTCTTGATGCCTTCTATGAAATCTTTTATCTGGGTTATGGCACAGTACTCATGTTGAAATTTGTTATTTGGTACAGTACCATATTACTTTGATGACCTTCGCATGAAATTTATTGAACATGTGCGATGCTTATTGGAGTGTTGGAATGAATTTGGGCAACTTAAACAGTGAGTCAAATGGAGGTAAATCTACCTAAGGTCAGATCAGGAGCACTACAAAGATACGTATTGCTTGGACAAAGGGTGAGCACAGGTCAGTAACGATTAAGCTTTGTTCATTTCTTTTTTGTGTGTGTGTTCTTTTGTTGCTTTAATCACTTCAGTACAATATTATGCTCGATGGCTTTTTGCCAAATGTTAGTGAGAAATTCTTGAGTCCATATCTTCTGATAATCATTTATTTTAAACATCATCTTTCTGTCATCCTTCAGTTTTGTTTAAATGACTTTGGAAAATGTCTGCACTTTATATGATTAGTAGTTCCAAATTTGTTGATGTAATCAGTTGTTGGAGGCTCTGATGAGTTTTATTACAAAGATAGTTGATGCTTGCTTACTTGCACTGAAATAAAATACGTTTCTTTTAGTGTTGCAATTTGAGTAGTCTATCAAGTATTACTCCCTCCGTTCAAATTTATATGACACTATTTGACTAGTTGTAAAGTTGGGAAAAAAAAAAAGAAATGGAATTTTCGAAATTTGTGGTCTCAAACATTTGTGTGGCTATAAATCATTTCATTAAGAGCGAACATGAAATTTTAAAATTAAGTTGTCTCTAGTTATAGATGTGACATTCTTTCATAAGTTAGGACGCGGATCTGAAAGACTTTTAGATGTGCATTATAGCTTTTATCCCTTGCTCAATGCTTGAACCTTGTGTTTGGCAAGTTCTGTGATCTTTTTAACCATATAGCTACCTACAGGAAAGTGTTTTCCAATGCACTAGGCTTGCATCACGAGGGAAGGGGAGCGTTGGAGTAATGACAAAATTGTCTGTGTGTGATTTATAGGTCACGGTTCAAGCTTTGAAATCAGTCACAATACGGTCCTTTCACTGACATTGCGGATCTTCGCTTACTGAGTTAATTGTTTAACCTATGGCCTGCGTGACTACTTGACTAGTTGGTCATGGTTGGAGTGGTTTTGGTCTAGTTGTTCTTTTTGTTGTTGTTTTTTGGACAGGGATGTACAAGTATCAATAACAGTAACTTGGCGTTCCCTAGTTGTAACTAGGAAAATACTATTATAAGTTGACTTACGGTTTTATTTTGGTCAATGTAGAGTTTGAGACAGAAAGATTGGGCTGCTTCTTTGTTCTGGCATGGTTGGAGTTGCCTCGAGAACGTTCATCATGAAGGTTAGAGTTGCCAATGCATCCGCGAACTTATTTATTTCTCAGTAGTGGTGAAAAAACTTATTTTCTTGTCCAGTCAACTATACAATAATAAAGTTCCTTGTTGAAAAGGCGCTTACTATACATTGTGACACAAGTATGCCAGTAAGACCAGTTTCGATATCCCTATTATGCAATCGAGACAGAGATCTCAAACATCGTAGACAAAGTATTTTTCTTATATTATATGAGGTGTGTTCTTGAACTGATAATTCATCAATACTTGAACACCATTTTAATAGATGGACAACAAGCGTCGAGACCATTGGACGATTTTTGCATTCTAGCTAGTAGTTCTTGGAATGGAGGTCACTTGCCTTATCATTATGTGTCTCAACTAGATCTTATTTTGTTAAAAATCTTTTGGGTGGCTCAACGGTTTGGGTTTGGGACTTCCATGTTGGAGGTCTCAAGTTTGAAATCCCTTGCCAGTGAAAGCAAGGGGGTTGTCTCTTGGGCCGAGCTCGTCGCAACATGCTTGCTTAGTGCGGGCCACCTCTCCTATGTGGTTTGCGAGTTATTGTATAACCCCAATGTCGTATGTGACTGTGTTTAAGATAACATGATTCAAAGTGCGCCTAGACTCTAATATTTGTATTTCTTAAAATTTTGTGTCTAGTTAAACTAAGATACTTACATTGAATCGATAAAAATAACTTTTATATGTAATTTCCTAGATAATAAGATAGGACCACCTTAGCCTCAAGCAAAATAGTTGGTTTGAAAATGAAATGTCCATTCAACTAGAGTATAAGGTAGACATCAATTTAGTATTTATCAAACAAAACTACCATATCCTCTTTGTTTAATATCAATGACTAGTTAAGGACCATTTAGGGGCCCAACCTCACCAATTGTGACCTTAGGTCAATATCAAAATTAATTTTTTATGTCTAGGCAATTTCTTACATGAGCTTGAAAGTCACTATTTGGTACTAGTAATCCATTAAACAAAACAGTACAATATGATGTATATGTTGTTTGCTGTTTATCTTCAAGTTCTTTCTCTATAATCCCACTTGCCTTATCTTCAAGTTCAAAGATAATGTCACCAAGTGTGGCAAGCTCTTGCAAGAAGACAACACATCAATCAATTATGCTAACATGTGTTCTCCGAACTTAGCTAGGTAGTCTCTTATCGTTAAAGCTTACCAATCGACATAGGTTTTTTTTTTCCTTTCAATTATTCCTATCGAATATCAAAACAAATCATAATGATTGTTTTTAGTCATGAGTTTCTGCCAACAGAGTCGATTAACTAATTTTTGAAAAATTAGCGGACTAACATGCACATAAAATGTTTAATTTTTTGAATTTCTATTTCATGACACTGAAATACTTTTAAAAAAAAGACAAATTTCCCTATTTAAAAAAAGGTAAAAAAAAGATATCATTAATGAAATTGCAATGAGTATTGGTCACTAAGCCTATAGACCTGGTCTGGCCAAGTTTAAAGGCCAATGAAGTCGGTCGGCTAATTTTTTTTTTTAAATCAGTGGACTATAACATACATGAAAAATATTTAAAATCTTGAATTCTTATTCTGTGACGTCGAAATGCTAAGAAAAGAGAAGCCATTACTGAAAATGCAAGAAGGTACTAGTCATCAGCAAGACTGTAACACATAAGAAAAATGTTTAAAATTTTGAATTCTTATTATGTGATACAAAAATGATGAAAAAAGAGATATCATTAATAAGAATGCAATGAGTACTTGCCAAAAAATCAGTAGACTAACGCATAAGAAAAATACTTAAAATCTTGAATTCTTATTATGTGATACAAAATGATGAAAAAAGAGATATCATTAATAAGAATGCAATGAGTACTTGTAAAAAAATCAATAGACTAACGCATAAGAAAAATACTTAAAATCTTGAATTCTTATCATGTGATACAAAAATGATTAAAAAAGAGACATCATTAATAAGTGCAATGAGTACTTGTCAAAAAATCAATAGACTAACGCATAAGAAAAATACTTAAAATCTTGAATTCTTATTATGTGATACAAAAATGATTAAAAAAGAGATATCATTAATAAGAATGCAATGAGTACTTGTCACCAAACTTGTGAGGCTCGATTGAGCCGTGTTCAAGGGCCAGCAAAGTCGATTGACTAATTTTTAAAATATTATAGACTAATACACACGAAAAATAATTAAATTTTTTAAATTCCTATTATGTGAAAGAAATGGTTAAAAAAGAGATGTCCTAAATACAAATGAAATGAGTACTAGTCACCAGGTTTGTGAGATCAAACCTGGCCAAATTTGCAGGCAAACAAATTCAGTCGATTTATATTTGAACAATCATTGAATTTCAAAAGATTTGCAAAAAAAGGTGTCAGAAATTTATAAAATTCATGTACTAACACATAACGAAAACTGAGAAAATCGTCCAAGAATAGCCCATAAATGCTAAAAAGTGGTGTGAATCATGGTGAGGCTATAGGTATTGTTCTCCCAGGTCATTACGGGGAGACCTGTAAAGTTTTCGCAAAAAAAGTGTCTTAAATCCATATCACAAAAATGTTTAAGTACATACAAAAATATGAGAAAAACGCTTAATTTTTGTTGAGTGATCCCTAAATGTCAACAAAATAACGTGAATCATAGTGAGAATATAGATATTGTTCCCTCAGGTCGTTACATAGAGTTGTTATTTTTTTGCATAAAATGTAGCTGAAATTTGTGTTATCAAAAAATCCATGTAACACATGAAAAACTGAGAAAATCTCTTAATTTCTATTAAATTATCCCAAAATGCTAAAAAAAAGTGGTGTGAATGATGGTGAGGATATAGGTGTTGTTTCCCTAGATCATTAGAAAGGGTCATGTAAAGTTTCTGCAAATAAAAAAATATCTGAAATTTGTATCACCAAAAAATTCACACACTTTACACACTAAAAATTGAAAAAATCGCTTAATTTTTGTTGAGTGAATACTAAATGCTGAAAAAGTGGCATGAATCATGGTGAGACTGTACGTATTGTTTCCCAGGTCATTACGGAGGATCATGTAAAGATTTTACAAAAAAGTGTTTGAAATTCATATCACCAAAAAATTCATGTTATAACACACAAAAAAACTTAGAAAATCGCAAAATTCATGTTGAGTGGCCTCTAAATGTTAAAAATATGGTGTAAATCATGGTGAGACTATAAGTATTGTTACTCAAGGTCTTTATGGAGGGTCCTCTAAAGTTTTTGCAAAGAAAGTATTTGAAATCTATATCATCAAAAAATTCATGTACTAACACATGAAAAACTGAGAAAATCGCCCAAATCTTATTGAGTGACCCTTAAATGCTAAAAAGGTGGCGTGAATCATGGTGAGGCTATAGGTATGGTTCCCCTATTTCATTACCGAATGTTCTGTAAAGTTTTTTTTTTTTAAAAGTGTCTGAAAAATTTCATATCACCTAAACATAATGTACTAACACACATGAAAAACTTTAAAAAATCGCCTACTTTTTGTTGAGTATCCCCTAAATGCTTAAAATTTGGTGTGAATCCTGGTGACACTATAGGTATTGTTCCCCCATGTATTTACGGAGGATTTTATAAAGTTTTTACAAAACAAAGTGCCCGGAATCTATATCACCAAAAAAATAATGTACTAATACACATGTATAACTGAAAAATCACTTAATTCATGTTGAGTGACCCCTAGATGCTAAAAAGTGGCGTTAATCATCGTGATGGTATAGGTATTGTTCCCCAAGGTTATTACAGAGGGTCCTGTAAAGTTCTTACAAAACAAGTGCTCGAAAATCATATCACCAAAAATTTCATGTACTAATGCACATGAAAAACTTAAAAAATCACATAATTTCTGTTGAGTGTCCCCTAAATGCTAAAAAGTGGCATGAATCATGGTTAGACTATGGAATTGTTTCCCGAGATCATTACAGAGGGTCCTGTAAAGTTTTTGCAAAAAAAAGTATCTGAAATACATAACATCAAAAAATTCATATACTAACATACACGGAAAATTGAGAAAAACATCTTAGTCCTTTTGAGTGGACCCTAAATACTAAAAAAGTGGTGTATAATGGTGATCGTAAAGGTATTGTTTCCCAGGTCATTATAGAGGTCATATAATGTTTTTGCAAAAAAACAATGTCTGATGTCTATATCACCAAAATATTGATGTACTAACACACATGAAAAATTGAGTAAAAATTGTGTAATTCTTTTGAGTGACCCCTAAAAATGTGATGTGAATCATGATAGGCTATATGTATTGTTCCTTAGATCATTACAGAGGCTCATGTTAAGTTTTTGCCGAAAAAGCATCCGAAATTCATATCGCAAAAAAATTCATGTACCAACACACATGAAAAATTGAGAAAATCGCCTAATTCCTGTTGAGTGGCCCTGAATGCTAAAAATGTGGTGTGAATCATGGTTAGGCTATAGGTATTATTCCCCGAGGTCATTGCGGAGGGTCCTGTAAAAATTTTGCAATTTTTTTTCTGAAATTCATGTCACCAAAAAGTTCATGCATTAACACAGAAAATAAAAAAAATCGCCTAATTTATATTGAGTGGCCCATAAATGCTAAAAAAAAGTGGCGGGTATCATGATAAGGTTATATGTATTGTTCCTTAGATCATTGAGGAGACTCCTGTAGAAAAAATCAAAAAAGTTTCTGAAATTTGTATCACCAAAAAATTCATGTACTAACACACATGAAAAATTCAGAAAATCGTCTAATTCCTGTTGAATTACCCTAAATGCTAAAAATGTGCGTGAATCATGGTTAAGATATAGGAATTGTTCTCTGAGGTCATTATAAAGGGTCCTGTAAAGTTTTCGGAAAAAAAGTTTCTGAAATCCATATCACCAAATAGTTTAACACACAGAAAATAAAAAATAATGGCTTAATTTATGTTGAATGGCCCAAAATTGGCGTGAATCATGATAAAACTATTATTATTGTTCCCCTAGATTATTACAGAGGGTTCTATAAAAAAATATGTAAAAAAAAGTGTATGAAATTTATATCACAAAAAATTCATGTAATAACACTAACGAAAAACTAAGAAAATCACATAATTTCTATTGAGTGAACTTTAAATGATAAAAAAGTGGTGTGAATCATGGTGAGGATATAGTTATTGTTCTCTAGGTCATTATGGAGGGTCTTGTAAAGTTTTTTGCAAAAAGAGCGACTCCATACACTAAATAAAATCATGTACTAACACACAGAAAACTGAGAAAATTGTCTTCTTCTTGTTGAGTGGCCCCTAAATGCTAAAAATGTGCGTGAATCATGGTGTGGCTATAGATATTGTTCCCTCTAGTTATTACGGAGGATCCTGTAAAGTTTTTTGTAAGAAAATATTTGAAATTCATACATCAAAAGAATCATGTACTTATACACATGAAAAACTGAGAAAATCGTCTAATTCTTGTTGAGTGTCACCTAAATGCTAAAAAAATTACGTGAATCGGGGTAAGGCTATATATAAGTATTGTTCCATAAGGTCATTACGGAGGGTCCTGTAGCTATAGGGTATTGTTGTAGCTATATGTATTGTTTAGGTAATTACGGAGGGTCCTGTAAAGTTCTTGCAAAAAAAGTGTCCGAAATTCATATCACCAAAAAATTCATGTACTAACACATGAAAAATTGAGAAAATGATCTAATTCTTGTTGAGTGGCCCCTAAATGCTAAAAAAAAGTGGCCTGAATCATAGTAAAGTTATAGTTTAATTCCCCCCAGGTCATTACAGATGATTTTGTAAAGTTTTTTTTTTTTTTAAAAAAAGTGCCCGAAACTATATTAAAAAAAATAATCAAAATCATATACTAACACATACAAAAACACTTAAAATCTTGAATTCCTATTATGTGACACCTAAACAATGAAAAACAAGATACCATCGTAAATGGATTAATATATAACAACTTATGATGTAGCTTGCTTCCAATTCGGGAATTAAGATAACCTTATCGGTGCTAACTTGAATTTCGGGTGACGAAATACCTTGAGATTTTTGACGCATAGAAATTTAGGATTATTTTGCTTTTGTTTAGTTGATGAAGATCTATTTCCTAAGGCCTTTATTATCTCTTTAAGCTTCCCCTTACCATAATTATCACCCCTATTATATATATTCAAATTGTGCAAAATACCTTTAATCCAAATATTGTTTTTAAGCTTTCTCAATTTATATGTGTTCATGCAAGTCAAAAAAAAAAACAATTTAAGCCATAGTCAATCTCTAAATTAATCATTAAAACAAACATGAAAAAGGTTTCAAATTTGTCTCAATACTATATGAAGTGCCACACTTTTGGCCCTTCACAAAGTTTTGGATTATTTTTTTAATAACGATACATATTTATCCTTATCGTTAACGAAGCTCAATCTAGGGCTAGATGGTTGGACTCCATATGTCCAAATTCTTTTATTTAGACTTATTAAACAAAACAAAAAAAAAACATTCTGCTAAGTAGGGGCATACGTGATCGGATTGGTACGAGTTTTTCAAATATCAAATCAAATCATTTGTGTCAAAATTTTAAATTTATAAACCGAACCAAATTAATAAAAGTCGATTTTTTTGGATTTTTCAACTTTGGGTTTTTCCGGGTTGGTTCGGGTTTTCAATTCGATTTTGTACACCCATACTACTAAGTGTGTGTGTATATATATATATAATTTAAGAAAACTATAGGGGATATATGGTCCCTCTCATGTCAATGTACTTTTATAGGAGGCATGTGCAAGACACGTGATAGATGTGATATTCAACCCCACCTCCCCACAACTTATCCTTTTTGTATATATGTATATATATATATACGATAAAAAAATTTATCGATATTTATATGAAAAAGATAGAAAATTATAAATAAATAAGTAAGAATGTTTGGTTTAGTGATAAAATTATAAGTGATGATATAGTAGTGGAGTCAAGATTTTCATCAAGGACGTTAAAAATATGAAGAAAGAAAAATACGAAAAGTCAAAAGGGGTTCACATCTATTATATAAATACATATACATATAAAATAATTTTAACCATATATAAACAACGTAATTTTTTGTCAAAGAGAATTTGGATGAATCCTATGACTCTACGTGACTTTGTTCTTGTGAACATGTGTCATTTATTTATTAGATGTTTATACATGCCAGATACAAGTAAAAATTTACTCTAGGGTGTGCTTGGTAAGGAAAATCAGAAAATGTATTCATAATTTTTTTTCTTGAAAATAAATTATCATTTTTTGGGGAAGAGTAAATGTTTTTTTTGCTTTTTTATTTTTATTTTTGATAAGTAAGCAAAAGATATTGTCCTAAAAATATTTATATATAATTTAGTACAATACTACGAAGTGGAATGGGGAGTTGGGGAATTGGGGTGACGGGAGTTGGAGTAGTCGATATTTAAATAAGAGACAATAAATTTGAAATGTTATTTATCAAACTTGTTTTTTTTTAAAAGATAGAGGCTTTATTTTATTCTCTCAATACATATTTCTCATTTTAGATATTTAAGTAGAGAATTACGAAAGAAACTCTAATTGTATGACCTATTTCCTCTGTTTCAAATTAGTTATCATATTTTGTTTCTTAAAAGTTAAATTGTATAAATTTTGACTAATATCTTAAATAATATTTTTTTTATCAAATTGACATTAGGACAATTATGATTTGTATTTGTGTATAATTTTTGAATATCTAAATTTTAATTATAAAATACTAACTTGATCTAATCCAGATTAACTTCAAAAATTAGTCAATTAGCTTATTCTTTTGAAGAAAAACGTGATTATTTAATAATTATGAAAATAAGGATAATTTTAAAGGAAACAAATTATTTCTTCTTGATTATAGTATAAAATACAACTTATTTTGAAATAAAGTGAAAAAACAAAAATATCACTTATTTAAAAAACGAAGAGAATAGTAACTAATATGGATCGAAGGAGTAATAATTAATTAGAAAATTAGTTGAATATATAAGAAAAAATCATTTTCTTTTATTCAATTCGTATATAATAAATCATTTACTCCCAACCCTGGGACACAAATTTAATTATGTCCGCAATTATAATTAAACGTCATTTTCATGGGCTTATTAATACATACTTAATATAGTTCATCTATATATCATTAAATGGAGTCACCTACAAAATTTTGTGAGCCCAAAAAGTCATAATATTATCATTTAAAGTCTCTTCAATGTCTCAATCTCTTAACTCTCATTTTTTTCATTAAAAATGACAGTTCAATACATAAAATATTTTATATTTATATATAATTCAAAAAATAATCATACTTTAAGAAATGTGATGTACACAACAATATAATTATTAATAGTTATTTTTACAACTCAAATTCATGACGTATAAATTACGCGATAATAACTTTATTAATGACACAATCACCCAAATGCCCCATCTTAAGAAAATAAAAACATGTCTTAATTGTTAAATAAATTAAGAAGACAAAAAAAAATTCAAAGAAATAAAATCTTGGTTGATAACATTGAAGTGAATTGTTAGGTGATGATATTGTTTTTTAGTTTAAGTTATATATATGGGGCGTTAAAAGAAAATTTTATACCATCAAATTATTTTTATTTTTGTAGAAAATAACTTTTTTTATATTATCAAGATTAAAATTCTCACATCTTAATAAAACTCATTATAGCAAATAACTCATTATTTTAAAATTTGAAAGAAGAATCTTTAATTCTTTTAAACCATGCAATATTTACTTAGTATATTGTTGTTATATATGACTCAAATTCATTTTCATTTACATAATTTAAATTCGAGATTTTTAATAAAGAATAAATAAATGTATCTATTCAATGATAATCTTTGATAGTTGGATGGATTGTTTAGAACAACTACAAAAATGAAAATAATAGAGGCTAAAATGTAAAAGACGGAGAAACTGATGATGCTATTTGATTGCATCTGCTTGCTTGATCTTTAATTGATCGTT
Organism: Solanum piurae; assembly: GCA_029582685.1. Lineage (NCBI taxonomy): Eukaryota > Viridiplantae > Streptophyta > Magnoliopsida > Solanales > Solanaceae > Solanum > Solanum piurae. Next base: position 15,101 of record JAJOOO010002231.1, read on the forward strand.
TAGCTATCCCCTAAGCCTCTATAAATGTTGCATCATAGTATGCTTACCGCAACATAAGATGCCTAGCGTATGATAAGATGAATGACGAAAGAACATATGTACCAATTCATCTTTTTAAGAAATGTGGGTCGATCTATGAGACTGTATGATGATGGTATGATGTATTCAATTTCATATATATAAGTACAATTTGAAGTTTGAAAAAATACATTTTAAGAAATTTTCCAATTTTCAAGTTTTCCTTGTAAAATTTGAATCGTAATTTTATGTTAAACATAACTTTAACTTTTAAATATCAATTTTAATTATACAATTTTTTTTCCAAATCTCAACCATGGCCAAACATCTAAAGCCCTAAACCTAACTCCCTCCTTTTGATTCCTCTTTTTTTTTCTTCTATTGCAATTAAGGCTTTAAATTCGATGTATTAATTTTATTATTTTCATTCGATATTCGGTATATATAAATTGAAATTTAACTAAATTTGAATTTGAACATTGTAGGCTCATCTTTTGATATGCTCCCAATTTTTTTTTTATTCATTATATTACTATATTTTTATTACTATATTAAATCTAAATCAGATTTCATATCAATAACGCCGATTTATCAAGAATACGCAAGAAAAACACTTCAAATTGCTCATTAATCATCAGAGATGACTTCATGATTCAAATTCGAAGCACTTTAAATTGTTCATTATTCATCAGAAATGACTTCATGACTCGAATTCAAAATATCTAATTATGGATAAATAAATTATTTAACATCTCATTACCATCTATGTTTGGTTGCATTTGATGAAAATATTAAATAGGAGTACCACCATATTATTTAATTATACAATTACTAGATGGGACCTTCTGATTCTTTTCTGAACTAGTATTTAATTCACTTACTTATAAAATAGTATAACGTATATATTACATATAAATAAATAAATATAGTATACCCCACCAAACCCCTTTCTTTTCATGGGCCAACTTCTTTAGAATCATATGTTTTGAACAACAAACTGTCCACATTGCATTAATTGCCTTCCACAACTAACAAAAAATAAAATTCATTTTAATTTTATATTCACTTATTCACAACCAACAATCACAACATGTGCAATGACGAAATTAGAAATTTAATAAAATATATATAAATTTCTTCAAATTAAATATATATTCATAATAGTTAGCATTCAATTTATGTATATTACGTAATTTTTAAATAAAGGATATACACTGAATCATTCTCCGTCTAAGATGACTTCACTCATAAGTGTTACAGACTAATAAATTTAAAATTTGAAGTTTATAAATATATATATTTTAATTTTAAATTAGTATATAGTAATATTAACAATTAAATTTAAAACCAAATAATTATAGATATTATTGAATTTCTCAATACATATATAAAATTTGAACAAAGATATTAAGATTTTCATTAAACCACAAGTTACGTGGTATATTTGTGATGAAAAAATTGAATTTGTTCGATGTTTATATCAAATAAATAATAGCATAACATGCATATTATGTATACTCTTTTTGCACTCTTTTTGCTTCTTAACCATAATAATTAAAATACAAGTAGTTTATTTTAATATAAATATTTGATGTAGATAAATTTTTATATCTAATTGATCGTCACAACTTAATACATATCTAAAAGAAGAAAAAACAAAACCCCACAAAATAAAAAAATATACTTTTAAAGGTAAATTTTTACTCACCATCAAACCAACTATTCAAATTCGAAGAGTTAGTTCTCTCCTCTCATTATTTTCATTTCATTCAAACAAAAGAACAAAAAAAAAATCATGAAAGTCTCTTGTCACTTCAATGCTTCATCGATCTATGGCGGAGCTAAAATTTTGATTAAAAAAATCAAAATATTAAAAAAATAAAATCGCATAAAAATCAAAGAATAACAATATGTATAATATATATACATTAAAAATTTTTTTTATCTAACTATACTGTGTAATTTTTCATCGTATATGTTATTCCGCCACTGATAGTGACAACCCCCTCCCCTATTTTTTCATGGGCATTACTTCTTTAAATTGAATTTAAATTATATACACTAAGTGCTCGTTTGGATTGACTTATTTTAGGTGCTTTTAAGTCAAAATAGTTTTTAAGCAGTTTTGAAGTGTTTGGGTAAAGTTAAAAAGTGCTTATAAGCACTTATTTTAAAGCCAAAATAACAAAAATAAGACAAAAGTCACAAGTTAGAAATCCTAACTTATGGCTTTTGGCTTATAAGTCATAAGCCAAAAGTCAATCTAAACAGACCCTAATAACAACAAAAAAAAAAATTATACGATATTCGATAACTTTTAACCTATAATAACAAGGTTAGTCAATATTTTTATTAAACTACATACCAATTATTATTTACTTAATAATAATCTAATTATATATATATTATTATATTTTTCATCGTCAATAAATAGAACTTAAACACCATAATAAACTACCTAGCATTAATTTCACTCACAACTATTCACAACCAACAATACTCCACATCCCAACATAGCTAGAAGAAGAAAAAACCAAACATACCCCCCCCCCCCACTCCCCAACCCCAACCCTAACTCCAACCAAATAAAAAAATAAAAAATAAAATAAAGATCTCATAAATTTTTACCCACCATCACACCAACTATTCAAATTTCAAGAGTTAGTTCTCTCCTCTCATTATTTTTCATTTCATTCAAACAAAACAAAACAAAACAAAAACAAAAAAGGTCAAATATGAAACTCTCTTCTCTCTTCAAGAACTCATCACAAAATTCCTCTTCTTCTACTTCTCCTTCTCCATGGCCATGGTCATTACCAACTTGTGGAAAACCAAAAACACTTTCATTTAGATTAGAAAAGAATCATCACAACATTTACAACTCCACTTATCATCTTGATGATATTAATGACACAACAAGTTATAGTTTTGATGACTTTTTTAGTGAAATTGATGAAACAAGTTCTTCCTCTACTACAACTATCAATGGTCAAGATTGTATAGAGAAAGTGATTAAAGGGTTGAGATTAGAGAAAGAGAGGTTATTTTTTGAGCCAGAAGAAACAAGTTCACTTCTTGATTTTCAAGAAAACAAGAATATTAGTAATACTAGTACTAATATTAATGTTGTTGATGAAGGTAATATTATTAGTTTTGTTCCAATGGGATTGGATTCAAATGATCCTTTTGTTGATTTTAGAGAATCAATGGAGGAAATGGTGGAAGCATATGAGATTAAAGATTGGGAAAATCTTGAAGAGTTGTTGACTTGTTACTTAAAGGTCAATTGCAAAAGTAACCATGGTTATATTGTTGGTGCTTTTGTTGATTTATTAGTCAATTTTGCAACTTTTAATGACAACAACATTAATAATAATATTAATGTTGGTGTTGGTGTTGGTGTTGGTGCTGGTGTTGACGAGTCTACGATAATAATGACAACTATTGATGAAGAACAACAATGTTTATCATCTTCAACAACAACAACAACAACAACAACAAGTCATTCTTTCACATCTCCATTGTCATTTTGTTCTTCTTCTTGTTCTACTAGTTCATCTATTACTAGTACTAGTGCTTGTTTATCTTTGTTGTTAGAAGAAGATGAGGTTATTCAAAGGAAAAAACAATGTTGATAGCATTGTTTTATTATCTTTTGATTTTTGATTTTGGAACAAAGAAATTAGAAAAAAAAATGTAAAATGTATATGTATACTAGTGGAGTAGTAGTTCTTTCTTTTTTTTCCTTTTATAAAAGTTGTTGACTCTCTTTTAATGTTTTTGGTCTTTTTTTTAGTAGTAGTAGTAATTTTTGTTATATCTTCTTGTTGGTGTAGTTAGCAAGTGCATTAAATTAATTGTAGTGTTATATTGATATTAAATATTATTGCATAAATGTGTTTTTTAAAAAATTTATATCTGAGCTTTGGTTTCTGCTTTGGGGCTTGATTAATACGGATTTGCGTTTGAAGTCTTATTTTAGGAGTAAAACGTTTTTTTTTTAAAGATGACTCTATAAGGTTTGAATTAAATACTTTTAATTAATTAAGGATAAATGCATATTTATCTGTTTCACCCTATTATATTATGGAATACAATCAAAAGAGTATTCACTAAATTCAAAACCTATGAAGTAGGAGAATATTGATGACCCTTGTTGAATAGAGCTAGCTAACGGTCGATAAGTGATTTTGATCTTTAGTTCAATTACTAATAAGGGGGTTAAAATTTGACAAATTAAGATCGAGACTACTTCATTTCACTTTTTATATAATCAGAAAACCTCTGAATTTAATTCACATATATCCAAAATATGTTTTGTATATGCTTTACGTTTTTTAAATTTCATTTTGTGAAATTACTCTGAATATATCATTGAATGACTTTTTTTTTTTTACCAAAATTGTAACAAAATTGTTCTATTAATGCAGATCTGAAATTGAAATAAATGTTGGTTGGGTAAATTTAATATTTGAGGACTAAAGAGTTATCCAATGGTACAATAGACAACTGTACACTTTATTTATGAGTGTCACACAATTATAAATAGCACAAATGTTATTCCCTCCGTCCCATTTTATATGTCATCCTTTTCTATAAATAGTTGGTTCATAATATTTGTCATTTCATAAAATCAATGCATAAATTAGCATATTATTCCTTTTTTACCCTCGTGAGTTATTAGCATTGAAAACATACATTTGACCAACTTATAAAAGTTAAGTAAATGATTCATGTTCATTGGTTAAAAACAAATTAATTCATATTCATTGATTGAAAACTTGAGTTCCAAAAAAATTAAATAAGGGTAGAAGGGTAAAGTTACATTATTTCTTAATGCAAGTGCAAAGTAAAAAGGTGACATATAAAATGGGACGAAGGGAATATAAAGACCATTCAATGACAAAGCACACACTAATACAAATTAGGCAAAAATTTATCGTGTATTGAGTATTTATATCAAATTAATAAATATACCACTCAATGTCTCTTTGGTATTCTAATTTGTTTAAATTATTGAAATTATAAATTAATATTTTATATATATTCAATACATTTCTTAAGTCAAATGTTGAGTTTTAACCAAAGTTACTAGCTTCGCTTTTACATATCCGTGGTTATTGTATTTTTACTTCATTAAATCACTTAACCACGACAAGATGAATTATTTTGATATAAATACTTTGTGCGGCTAAGTATTTACCTTGATATTGTAAACATGTTGTAAGCTTTCAATAGATAACCTAGCTTATTTATTTTTTACTCACTCTGTTCAATTTGTTTGTTTGGCTTAGATTTGATACAGAGTTCAAAAATTAAGAATATTTTTAAATTTTGTGATCTTAAACTAAAAATACGTAGAATCTAAAATGTATCAAAATATACTTTAATCTTGTTGTCTTAAACAAGTCAAGTGAAAAGTTAAAACTAACAAATCGAAACGTCGCGTGTAGGTTTCTAGTCTTGCTATTTATGACTGATTATTTGAATTGACTTATTTTTTGTGTTTTTAAACAATTTTGTATTGTTTGAATAAAAATAAAATAATATTATATGACCAGATTTTGCAGAATTTTGCAGTTTACAATACATACATTAACTGCTGATCAAATAATTAAAGCCCAGATTTTAAAAAATTGGAAAGTCATTATCTTGATAGTTACAATACTACTGGGCCTGAATTTTTTGGAGTGGTCCTTTTGTCTGCAAAATATTATCATAAACATAAACCTAAATTTGTGAGGAAAAAATAAATAAATAAATATATATATATAAAAAAAATAAAAAAATCTAAGAGTCACTTTTTTATGTCCTTATATGGTGACTGGATTTGATTTCTCAAAGTTAAAAAAGTAGTAATCAATATCGTTGGCCTCTATGGTAGAATCAATCGAGGGACTTGAGAAGCGATGATTCATTTTATTACAGATGTCAGACGTTTAAATTTTTTATATTGAAGAAATTTTTTGAGGATTTTCGACCAATTTAAATGGACACATTATATAACTTGAAATTCTTGAGAGTATGATTCTTTCTACAAACTCATACATCACATGCATCACAATATTGTGTTGCAATATCGTGATGCGTGTTTTACCATTTTAAATGTTTGATGTATCTACTTGTATGATATTTTTATTTTAATGATCTAAACTTAGCATGCAATCGAAGAATATGATTTGGAATATTTTAAATAATAGTTGAAATTGTAAAAATACCCTTTTTCTATTTCAACTTTGAATTATACTCTTTTTTTTTTTTACTTTCAAAATACAATGAAATCGTGTCTAATTAGTATTTGGTTAAACTAATTCAAATTTTCAGAAACTGGTACAAAATCAAAATTTTCACTAAAAAAGATTTAAAATATAAATAAATGAATACAAACAAAAAAAAAGTGATAGAGGGAATTCAGTATATAAACCTCATTAATAACTATGTCTTAGTCAGTGGCGTATTCAAAAATTTAATTAAGGGTGTCTAAGAATAATAGTTTATGACTGTCAAAATAAAATAATAAGTATTGTGCTATTTGGAGTTCGAACCAAAAACTTAGTCACTCAAATGGACACATATTACCACTACGCCAAAGGAATAGCTTTTGTCAAGGGTGTCCAACTTCAAATATATATATACTTTAAATGTAGAATTTGACATATATATACAACGTAATTTTTCGACGAAGGGTGTCCAGTTGGACATCCTGAGATAGCTCTAGCTACACCCCTCGTCTCAGTTACAAAATAAGTCAGAATCAGCTATATAAAACCCTTTTATGCCCCTATCTCTGACCCTCCTCCTGCCCTCCCTAGGGCAGGGGCAGGGAGGGGTAGGGGGGGGGGTTGAATGATTAAAAACAAGATGTTGGAGGGAAATTTTTGTTTTGTTTTAGGGTAGGGTTATCGTATCACTTCAATCCTCACTGGCTAAATGGATATATTTTTTTGGAGTAGAAAAGAATGGAGAAAAAAACAAGAAACCTTATGGGATTGAAAGGAAGAATGTCACTGCCACAAGATTAAACTCCATGTGTTCTTGTGGTCCTTATATTATGCATAAAAACTATATTATATACCATATATACTTTTCTAAATTCTTGTTTATCATAAATATGCCACTAGTTCCATTTGAGCAACTACCTATTACACGACCATCATTAGTTCTGGTGCAGTGGTAAGACGTATTGCTCCATTCTTAATTAGAAGTCTTGGGTTTGAGTCGTGGATATGGAGAAAATTCTATTATAATTAGGAGCGTCAACTCCGAATAGATCATGCAATGCGCGATCCGAATTTAGTCGAGGCTTCGAACAAACTACCTATTACATGTGCATCTCTCTTTTTTTTACGGAAAATGGTCAAAAATACCCTTGAACTATTTGAAAAGGTCTAAAAATACCCCTCATTCATCTATTGGGCTAAAAATACCCCTCCATCCACCTTTTTGGTCCATCTCTACCCTTAAAACTAACAACCATTTTAAAAAAAATTATTATTATTATTCTTTGTTACATGTCATTGTAACATACGGCAATTTGAAATACTATGTAGAGGCTTGGAAATTGGAAAGAGTCATTTTTTGGAAAGAATTTAAAAATCTGAAAAATTTGGTTAAGTATGAAAAAAATGAGTTTTTGGTCAACTTTGAACAGTCACAACTCCTAGCTCAGGATGATTTAGGTATAGTTCCAGTTATGTTTGCGAAGCTCGTGGAATGATATTTCCAACGCCGTCGAGTTTGCTCAATTCCGAGTTCGTATGAGTGAGTTATACCCTTTGGAAGTTGGGCAGTTGGCAGGGAAGTCCGATCGGAAATTGTAAGGGTATTTTGGTCTTTCCCTAACCAATTCTTTTGGTTATTTAAAGGGTGCAAGCTGATTTTTAGATCAGTTTTCCTTTTTTTTTTAAAAGAGTGAAAGTGAGGGTTAGGGCTTTGAGAGAGAAGAGGAGAAGGAGGAGAAGGAACTAGGTTTCGTTAAAGATCGTCGTGGATATAGTCGGGGGTGATCCCTACTAGGTATGTGAGTTCATAGTGTTGGGTTGGTTCTTTCCCCCACACATCAAACTCGTTTTATTTTCCGATAAAAGATTGGTGGTGCTGTTGAAGTTGTTGGTTGTGTTGTTGATGTTGTGATTGTGTTGAAGTCTTGTTGATTTGGGCATGTTTCCGGGTTAAATCTACTGTATGTTGAGGGGTTTTATGTTTCTAAGTGTTTGGTGTTGGAACCTTTGAGGTTGAGAGGGTTTAGAGTTGGAGAAAAGAAGGAGAAAAGTCGAATTTTCTGGGAAAAGAGGTGGCGCGTCTCGCCAGGCAGAGCGCCCTAAGAAGTGTCCTGAACTTCCACCCCTGAGGCGCCGCGCCTTGCAGAGCGCCTCAGCAGCCCTTCTGAATTTGTAGGGTTGGCGCCCCGCGCCTTGCAGAGCGCCAAGGACGCCAAGTTTCCCCTTTCATTTCCCATTTTTTCATACATGTTCCTTGGTAATGTACCTATGTTTCATAGTTGTTTCCAACACTCCAAGGTACGTCTAAATGTCAAGAACTCATCCATAAACATGTGATCATATACCTTGAATCCATAATCCAATTCAAGGCGAGTTAGGATCAAAGTCAAGTGAAGTAGAGTCAAGCCTAGAAGTTAAGAAGTAAGTCCAAGCAAGTCTTTAAAGGTTTTCCAAGAGTCTTCATTGAACGTTTTAACTTCATTTTAAAGTTAAGTAAAGAGTATAGAGTTTCAAGTTAAGCCAAAAGTATAAAGTTGAGTTCATTTCTCAAAAGTTATTAGGGAACTAAGTATTCCCAAAGAAGTTTATAAATGTTTTCACATTTAAGATGAGAGGAAACTGAGATTTCCAAAAGAGTTTTGAGCAGTTTGAGTACTATCTCTTTTAAGAAAAAGATGAGTTTTGCGAAAGAGTTTTTAAAACATGATTAGTATGACAATCGAGTATGTCATCAATGTTTAAACAGTATGGTCTCTAGATATACCATCAATGTTTATGCATCATGACTTCCCGAGTCATCAATGATCATATTAAAAATATGGTTTTGATATGTTCTTTTTAGAAAGAGTTTTCAAGAGCAATTACCTCTTTAAGAGGGTAGCTTTGAGCAATTTTCTCAAACCAAAGAAAGATGTGTTTAAAACACTTATGAGCTAAAGTATTTTTGGGAGTAGTCTTAAGCACCGAATTGGGGACACGAGTTCATATTAACTCCACTCTCCATAAGAACCATGTAGCCAAACATGGGATTTAACGGTTCATACTTTTTAGATGATCACGAAAGTTAAGCTAGTGGATCCACTAAGTTAAAGTTAAGTTAGCTTCCTATATCACGGCAAGGTATAGGATGGTCCTTGGGCAACATGAGGTAAAACGTTGTATCACCACTTAAGTTCATAGTGGTGGTTCTCGGTTAGAGAAACTCCCACAGTAGAAATTGCATGGTTCCTCGAGGGGTTCTGCTTAGTATGAATGGGGGTATGGGACTTTATTCATGCATTGCACAAGTAGACTTTGAGAGGAAGCATGGTATTTTTATGATATTATAAATATGATTTTTAGGTCATGTTTTAAATAGTTTTACAAGCTTTATATATTGCACATGTCTTATTGCTTTATATTGAGTTCAGTTATTCATGAGTTGAACAGAGCCAAGGTAAGTTCTCTTTTGTATTCCTTTCAAGCTTAAGTTGTTGTTTAGCGGTCCAGCTCGCATACTCGTACATTTCATGTACTGAT
>JAJOOO010002232.1:0-28272 GCA_029582685.1 Solanum piurae
AAAAAAATTAGTCAAGATTATTGTTTCCACAAACTAAAGTCACCTTTTATTTTTCTTCTAAAAAATTATCTGAAACATAAAAAAAAATTGTAATTCAAAATTGAACAAAAACTTCACCTGCATTTTCATATTAAATAAAAAAAAGTAAAATAAACAAAAATAACTATAAGGACACAACAATAAAAGGCCTAAATCAAAATTTGCTAAATATATTATGTGTTCGACGAAAGCAAGATTTTACTATTATCATTGATCATGTTGGTTGCAGATAGCTTATAAACTATCAATTTTCATATTATATTTTTTAGAGAGAATTAGTACTGCTCATTAATATTTTCTCTAAGGAAGAAATATGAATTTACATGATTTTTTTTTATCATGCCTTGTGCCATTGATAGAAAATTACGAATAGAAACATCATTTTGTTTTATGCTTCTTATTAGTAAAACATTTCATTTATAAGAATTAGTCATCTTAATATTAGAAATTAAAGGCGGAATGACCTGAAAGACCCTTATACTTGGCTCCGTTTGTCAGTTGGACCCTTCTACTCATCACTTTACCAACTAAACCCTTAAACTCATTAAAATACAAAATTTTAAACCCCATTTTTTGACGTGTCATCCTATGTGACATTTTTGTTCGAAGTGCGTGTAATACACACATTTTAAGAGCGTAAGACCTTCGAAAAAGTCACTTTTATCCTTTATAGCAGGTATCTTCTTCTTCAATGAATCCAACACCATTATTGATTAAAATTTTAGCTCTCTCTGGCCTTTCACTCAAATTTTCTTTCAAAAATTTTCCTTTTTTTTTGTTTTTGTCATTCTTCTTCTTCTTACTCCTATAGATCCTACATTATCAGTCGATTTTTTTCTTTAATTTTTGCTGCTTGTAAAATTGTACTGTTGTATATATATATGCTCCATCACTTGTATAAACTTTTCCCTTCAATAATTTCCCTTTAATACAACAAGCTTTCTCCAATTTCACCAGACATCAAAAAAAGGAAAAATATTCTTGGTGCAATTTCATCAAACACGCAGCATCTTTTTTCATTTTCTCCAACACCCAAAAGAGAAAAAAAAAATCTAGCTCCATTTTCATTAGATACCCGGATTCTTTTTTAGATTTCTCCGATTGCATAAAAATCCCATAAAAAAATATTTTTTTCTAATTTCATAATCATGAAATTCATGATACACGAAAATCGTATACCAAAAAATAGTGAACACAACAGATTTTGTTCTAGGTTAAGACAAGGTTAATACAAAGAGAATTAAAAATCACACCAAGACTTTCAACAATGGACAATACCATGGGAGTGAAGAGCATAAATTGAGGTGAAAAAAGTATATGGGTCTATTTGAACAAAGAGAAAATGAAAAGAAAACTAGGACAATTGCATTCCAAATGGGTATTGAGTTACTTGCACACGATTGGGTTACAATCTTTGTGACGCCCAACGATGCAATTTGAGTTTTAAAGCACGACTAATCTGAAAAGATTTTAAAAGAGAGAAGATTCACATATCTTAAACACTAGTGTGCATTTAAACGGTCTTCAAACAACAATTTGTGAACTTGTTTTTTAACAAGTGTGGTGTCCAGGCCTGCTTGCACGTAGCTAGACTAATTCCAAAGGATACCACTCACCTTCCACCAGTGATAGGGACATGGTAACTCTGTCCAAGGCTAGGACTGATGGGAAGAAATCACCTAGTGTTTTTTACTCTGTTAGGATTTGAACATGAGACCTCATGGTTCTCAAACCTGTTCGCTGATAGAGGATTTCCAAGAAGATATTCTTGTCATCAAAGATGTGATCCTCTAAGATGAGAAGATATTCTTCATATCAAGATATGATCCTCTAAGATCTTAGGATAATTGTGGTACTCTAGAATATCATATCTCTGAATCTTTCTCTTAATGTAAAATATATGATTCTGTATAATCTCAGATTTCATAGGATTTAGGTGATTCTATCTTTTATGTATATATTAAGCCATGTACATGACATAGAAGAACATGAATGAAATTATTGAACAATCTTTTTTCCACATGATATCAGGGCTTTAGGCTTATTCCTGACCAATTTTATTCATCCTATCTTGAAAAATCCCATTTTTGCTATCTTTATCTGCCCAAATCATGTCTGAAAATGGTAATGCCGCAAATATTCCAGTCTCTGAAAATGTTTCTGCAACCGTTGAGAATAACTCTACAATTTCAATTGGAGATTTGCAACATTCAGCTTCAACATGTAGTTGTTCATTGGCCTTCACAGGTCAGGACTTTTCATTTTTGACACCCTTTTAATTAAGCAATCAATGTAAACCGTTACAATTTACAAAATAGCTAGTTAAGAAAGTGATCTATGATTCTTCTCACGCACAAAAAAAATGACGAAAAAAAAGAGAAAATTACCAAAAATCTGATTATTTTTTTTAGATAAATTGCTTTCCTGGATGATGAAAGGTGTCACACCGTCTTTTACATATCCTCATTTATATATATATATATATATATAGATTTAAGTTTACTTTTAGGATAGAACTTCATTACGTGTCAAGGACAAAAATAAGCCTATTTCTTCATGGAGGAGTAATTATTTTATTATTAGAATAGAAGTCAATAGATTGCAAAGTAACTCAACTTCAAACTCAAATTCTTTGAGAAAATTAATGCTCAACTTTACCCCCTATATTTTTATAGTTAAGTTTACTTTTAGGATAGAACTCCATTACGTGTCAAGGACAAAAATAAGCCTATTTCTCAATAGAGGAGTAATTATTTTATTATTAGAATAGAAGTCAATAGATTGCAAAGTTACTCAACTTCAAAATTTGATTTCCGCCCCCCTTCAATCAATAATATTATTGTACTAATAATAAAAAATGTTTTTGTTCTTTGCTTCGTGTAAAAGAATGTTAAACAAAGAATCAATGTATTACTATTAGTTCTTGAAAGTTTATTGCACTAATATTATATACAATAATAATGCGGACTAGCCACTTTTCAGCCTTGCAACTAAAATATAGTCACTATAATGTCGAGTCGAAAAGGGTATGAAATAGGTTGCTTGTAGCGATTGCGATTGCTTATTTGGTTGGGATTACCAGCCTGACCAAAGAATAAGATAAAAAGAAGAGTTCCCGCCTACGGCTACATGGCTAGGTGTGAAGAGAAAGATAGCGTACAACGGAGTAGCCAACTCATAGAAAGAGCAGGAAAGAAAGATCCCAAGCTTATGCTGAATTGAGAGTGGACTTGCCTTGGTCTTCTTTGAGTTCCAGAGATTCAGATCAAGGCAGTTCAGTTCTCCGAGGCTAATTCAATTCTTTCTTGCAATCGCAATCGCCTTCGTGGACTTCCGTCCTTGCAGATTGGGGAACTTCTCGAGTTGAAAGGGCATATAATATATACAAAAAAAAATTGATTTTTTTTCATTTCTAGTGACTATTTTTCAGTTATATGAATTAAAAAGTAATTATTTGTGAATTTTATTGAACATATTTTGACCTCATATTCTCTATATTTTATATCACTTTCTCTTAGTTCCTAATTTGCCTTTTTTTTTAATCTTTGTTGTGTCGCTATTCTTCAAAAAAATTTTCTGGTCACGTATGTCGTTATTTTTTTCATACTTAAAAAGTCACACGACCTAAAAAAAAGAAGAAGGGAGTAATGCCTTTTAATTCAATGAAAATATTGGTTGATAGCATTACCACTCAATAACAAGATATCTATATGAAAGTTGACGTATGAAAGAGTGCCTCAATAGCAATGGTAAATTATTTTTGTATAACTTATAGGCCACGAGTTGTAGTCGTGAAATCAACAACTTTTGTGTTATGAAATAAGTTGCTTATGTTATACTCTTTGAAGTAAAGGAAGACGAAGTTTGGGTTTAGATTTTATATTTGTAAATATATGATAAATACTTTATACATTTTTTTTTTATAAAAAAAATGACGTATCAATGTCATAAGTAATTTTGTTCCCGCAAATTACAAGAATTCAAGAATACTATCAACTAATCTTGTAAGATTTTCAAGAAATTCTTGATTTTTTCTTGAAACATAAATTCTTTGATTTCTTCATGTATCTTCCAACTTCACTAAAAGTGAAGCTTGAAATTTCCTAAAAGGAAAAATAAGTAGATTGTCTTTTTTTCTCTAAGACGATCTAAAAAATAAATGTTCAATTTTTTATTTTTTTTTAATGATCTGCTAATATAATTTTAGGTGAAACCTTAAGAAATCGTTTGGTGTGAGGTATACGATAAAAATATAGCACTATTTTATCTTGTATTTGATTAAAGATATTAGACAATCATGAGATTATTACATTCTCACAATTCTTAAGATAAATAACATATAAATAATTCATTTCTTCTATTTATAAAGGCACTCTGATTCTTAGCAATACAACATGTATATTATTCACTTAGTTTTCACTTAGGTCATTTTTTTCCAAATAAACTCAAAAGAAAAATAGGTTATTCTTTTTTAACAAAAGAAAGTATTTTTTTTAAACAACTAAATTTGTTTAGGCTTTCAAAGAGCATTAATCATAGGAATAAAATGGAAAAAAATTGATTAATCATATTTTGATTTATTTTGTGGACAAGTAATTTTGAAATATATGATCTTATTTAAAAAAAGTTTTAATTAATTATATCTTGATTTAATAAGTGGACTGGTAATTTGGAACATGTGATCTTAGTTTGGAAAAAGTTTTAATTAATCATATCTTGATTTAATTAAATGGACAAGTAAGTTGAAATATTAAATTGATTAATTAATATAGTACAGAGAAAATATTATTTTAAGTGCTAAAAAGGAAAAAAAATTAAAGAATCATTTAAGGAAACAAGACTTCATCACCCCTATAAAGTCATTCCATTTCAACAACATTTATACATCTTGCATTAGTATTTTTTTAAGCTTACTTTTTGGAAAAGAAAAAAGAAAAAAAAAATGAGATCTATGAATATTGTTGATTCATGGGGTCAAGCTTGTTTAGTTATCAATCAATCTTTACCCTATAAATCCTTCGATGGAATCATGAAAATCAATCTGAAAAATCGAAGAATTTTGAAACAAACTTTATCCTATAGACCATTTTCATCTGTAACTGTTTCAGCTATTGCTACCACTAGAGAAGATGAGAAAGTTGTTAAGGAAGAAGAAGGAGCAAAAATGGAGAATGAATTTAATTTCAAGGTTTACGTAGCTGAAAAGGCGATTTCAGTAAATAAAGCTTTGGATGAGGCTATAATGGTAAAAGACCCACCTATAATCCATGAAGCAATGCGTTATTCGCTTCTCGCCGGCGGGAAGAGAGTCCGGCCGATGCTCTGTCTTGCCGCCTGTGACCTTGTTGGGGGAAACCAGGGGAATGCTATGGCGGCTGCTTGTGCTGTTGAGATGATACATACTATGTCTCTCATTCATGACGATTTGCCTTGTATGGATGACGACGATCTCCGCCGTGGGAAGCCGACGAATCATAAAGTGTACGGTGAGGATGTGGCGGTCCTCGCCGGAGATGCGCTCCTTGCTTTCGCATTCGAGTACCTCGCTACCGCTACAATCGGAGTTTCTTCGTCGAGGATCCTCGTTGCTGTCGCCGAATTGGCGAAATCTGTTGGAACGGAAGGGTTAGTAGCTGGACAAGTAGCGGATTTAGCTTGTACTGGTAACCCTAATGTGGGATTAGAAATGCTCGAATTCATTCACATACACAAAACGGCGGCGTTGCTGGAAGCTTCCGTTGTAATCGGAGCAATCCTCGGCGGCGGAACAGGTGAAGAAGTGGACAAGTTAAGGAGATTTGCCCGATGCATCGGTTTATTGTTTCAGGTAGTTGATGATATCCTTGACGTGACAAAGTCGTCGGAGGAGCTCGGAAAAACCGCCGGAAAAGATTTGGCAGTGGATAAAACGACGTATCCGAAGCTGCTGGGATTGGAAAAGGCTAAGGAATTTGCGGTGGAGCTCAACGGCGAAGCTAAACAACAGTTGGCGGCGTTTGATTCACACAAAGCTGCTCCATTGATTGCTTTAGCTGATTACATTGCTTATCGTCAAAATTAGGATTATTTTTTGTGTGGAAAGTTTTAGTTTTATAAAGTAATTGAATGAATGTAGTTCTTCATCATGTGATTTGAATCTTGATTTATCAAATGAAAATGAAGGTGATATATTATATTATTAATAAATAAAGTTGAGTTTGAGTCGTGAAATCAATTACTAATATTTATGTTGAAGTATGTTTACATTACATTCATTCACTTATTAGTAATACTTTAGTTATTGTATTTTTTACTTTAAACGTGAAGATGTTTTGGGCAACATGTATTAGTTCGGAAGGAACATGTTTGCTCATTTATAAGAAGCAATAGAACGACTTATGAGTTTGGTTCTTCTCTAAACTCAACTTGAACGTGAAATGCTTTGGGCAACAGAGTAGACTACTTTTTTTTATTATATAATTGTGTTTGGATATTGCACAACCAATTAAGATTGTTTTGTGTTTTATTAGAATCAGTTGAAGTTTATATTGGGAAATGTTTGTGTTTTCTACATTACTTCCTTTGTTGTAAGTTGTTTGTGTTTTACTAGAATTAGCTAACGTTTGTTCTAATTATTTGTTATGCGTTCCTTTTTCATCTATTTTAAAAAGAAAGTTTTTTTTTCTGTTTTAGCAACACTTTATTGATGTTTATGTTGAAGTATTGTTTACGTTACATTCATACACGTATTAGTAATGCATGATTTAATTACTTATATATTAGTAGTTATTATATTTTTTACCTTGAACCTGAAGATACTTAAGCTTTGGATACAGCTTAAATCAATCAAGATTGTTTAGAATTTTATTAGAATCAGTTGAAGTCTATATTGAAAAATGTTTCTCCGTATTTTCTACATTACTCTCTTTGTTTTAATTTTGTTTATCTTATATTCTTTTTCTTTTTTTTACTTTAGCAACTCTTTATTTTCAACTACGATTGATGAACCACATGAGGATAAAGGTAATTAGATGCGTGTTGTATTCAATTTTGGTTCCTCGTAGAAAACAAAACACCACCATTGGTTGTATGCACAAAAGAAGTAAAAAATTACTCAATTGGAATGGAATCTGAATCACATGCAATACCAATAACAATGAGGATGTGGTGGGTTGAATTTGACATTAGTGGAGCCACATGAATGGATAGGATCCTTCCACTCGTTTTTTTTAAATGAGATTATTTCTTTATATTTTGACATTTTTAAGGAAAAGTTTTCGTTTTATCGAATTCCTCCACTTTTAACTATCATATCGATTTTGAGCTAGTGATAACCAAAAAAAAAAAGTACAAAAGATATTTTTGAATTATGCGCAAATTATTAGTTTCATCATCAAATTATTGACCGACTCAAAAATATTTTTCTACTTGACTAACTAAACTATGATCTGCCACATAACATAGAAAGTGGTCTCAAACTCTTTAGGAGCATGATGCTCTTAATAAAAAGCCAAGGAAAGTGTTGAAAAACACTCCTAAACTTGACGAGAATTTAGAAGTGTATTTCACTCATATTACAAGATCGGCGTGTCTTTAAATTCAGTTAGTCAAGTAAATAAGTGTTTTTAAGGTTGTCAATAGTTCGAGGATGAAACTAATAATTTGTGTCGAGTTTAGGAGCGTTTTCAATACTCTGAAAAAAATTATGTTAAAAAGTGTTTACCCCTTAAATGAATTTAACATAGTGCGAATTCAAATTGATAGAAACTTTATGAAAATATCGAACCTCGTATGTTAAACACGAGAAGAATAAAATGTAGGGAAAATTGGATGAAATAGCAAACTATGAATTCAAATTAAATGTTATAGCCATAGTTTCTTTTATTTGTAATTCGCAGCAAATATTTCATGTTTTTTGTCATCCCATTTGTATACCAAAATATACAAATGCAGGACTCATTTGTATACCGAAATATACAAATGCATGATCCATTTGTATACTAAAATATACAAATAGACCCAAATACATATTTTTTTATGTATATGTATACCGAAATATACAGCATACAATATGATTTCTATGTTTGCTAAACCTAAAATTTACTCTAAAATATATGCTTTTAAAAAAACAACGCCGCTGCCGGGGATCGAACCCGGGTCACCCGCGTGACAGGCGGGAATACTTACCACTATACTACAACGACCTGATTGTTATATTTGTCCCACTTTTAAACAAACTACTCATTATTTTCAAGCATTTTTACCTACTTTTAATCAAAGAACAGTTAATTATAACTAAACAAGGGTAATTTTGAAAGAATAAGATCAATTCTTTCTTAAAATTCTAAAATACCATTCATTTTAAAATAAAATGAAAAAAGCTAAAACAACAGCTAGGTATTTTTAAACGGATGAAGTGTATGAAATTGTACGAGTGTTATCTTATCTGAAATCCAAACGACATAACGAATATGACACAAACTTTTGCCATCAAATGGATAGATTTTTTTGGTCCCAAAGTATGATGTATCCTCGCAAGAAGCTGCTAAAGTCAGCCAGACACATAAATACAAACTTAGGAATGACAATTGGCAGGCCCAGGGGCGGATTTAGCCCAGAAACTCAATAACTTTTGCACAGATCTTATACTTCAATTGAAAAATCCATTAGATATATAAGAAATACGACATGTGAATCCATTAAAAGAGTGTTATTATTGGTTCAGTGACACAGAAAATGAACCTTTTAAGCTTACATCCGTATGCAAACTTGTGAAATCTGAATAATTGAATGTAATCTCTTCAGGTGCTTAAAACTTGCGTGTGTAAAACACCTTAAAAATCTTCATTCTTATACTTAAATGATTTTGCCATTGTAAGCAAATTTCTTCACATCTAACAATCGAAGATATATTTTTATACATAAATGTATAACAACATTTTAAGAGAATTTGAGTTGCTAGTCCAAAATACTGTAGTGAATGTTGTTGCCTGACTTTGAAATAGTGAGATAAAGCATAAATGATTCAACATCGCAGTAAGTGACACCAGAGTCCTGACCTTTCCAGTAGTTGGTTCAAAGTCATTAACAATCACATCGAAAATGAGATTTAACTTTGTCCCAAGTCCCTCCTGAACAGAGATAAAACATGGATCAAAGGAAATCAGAAAGACGCACAATACATTAATCAATCAACAGAATATAATACATAATTGAGCACAATTCTGCAGAAATAATCAAGGGATCAATCAAGTTGCAAAGATGGATAACGCAAAGTCGCACAGTGTTCCATTTCATGACACATGATGCCCAAACCCCAAGATATGATACAGAGATGTCAAGGCTAATAGTGGTGGAGGTTCTATCATGCTTTCCCAAAAAATTAACTTCCACACACTACCAACCAAAATGCATGCCTTATTCAATAATGAGATATACAGAAACTATGACAATTGCATTCCAAATGGGTATTGAATTACTTGCACAAGATTGGGTTACAATCTTTGTGACGCCCAACTATGCATGTTGAGTTTTAAAGCACGACTAATCTGAAAAGATTTTAAAAGAGAGAAGATTCACATATCTTAAACACTAGTGTGCTTTTAAACGGTCTTCAAACTGCAATTTGTGAACCTTTTTTTTAATAAGTGTGGTGTCCAGGTCTGCTTGCACGTAGCTAGACTAATTCCAAAGGATACCACTCACCTCCCACCAGTGAAAAGTACATGGTAACTCTGTCCAAGACTGATGGGAAGAAATCACCTAGTGTTTTTTGACTCTGTTAGGATTTGAACACGAGACCTTGGTTCTCAAACCTACTTCCTTGACCACTAGGCCACACCCTTTGGTGCACTGCAACTTGTGAACTAGAGAATGAAAAACTTCAAACAACTTCAGTTTTTCAAAGATTAAAAAAAATAAAATAGATTAAGGTTTCAACTTTTTAAAATTAAAGGAACTTAGCAACTCTGATTACTATTACAGAGGTTCAGCCATTGATCCAGTTTTTGCTTTCAATCTCCAAAACTTCTTTTTACAGTAGAGATTGAAACAAAAACAGAGATTTCTAGGTTACCAAGAAGCATTCAAGGGACTCAAAAAGTTGTTGACTTGAAAATATGTACTCCATCTTTCATAGAGTTTCATCATAGTGGTTGCAACCAGACCTCTGCAATTTTGGGGTATCAAACAATTATACTTCGGAAAAAGATTGTTTCTAGAGAAGAAAGTTCAAATGAAATTATACCAGACAAAAGTCATTTGTACTTCTTTTAGCATGCCTAAACTGCCATACTAAAGACAAAGAGACATTCAGAAAGTGGATACCACACCCCAACCCAGAAACACAAAGAAGGAAAAAATATCAAAAACCATCACATTCAAAATTAAAGAGAAAAAACATTCATAGGGTGAATTTAAATAATAAGCCAATCCGCGCACCAAAATGTCAGATGATATTGCAAGCCACCAGGAACTTCCTTGAAGTCTGTACTCTCTGCCTGCAAGCAATCACAATGGTAAGACCCGCTCAATGTGATGGTCCATCCGCATAGCTTATGAACCATACATAAGGAAATAACACATGAAGCTTCATCTAACAAAAACACTATTACGGAGAAAAGTGATTTGGCAAAATGATAGAAGTACAATAATCACATCTCTTAATCTTTTGCTGATATTTAAACAGGAAGGATAAAACCACATACAAAGGGAAATCGTCAGGACGCCATGTTGTTTGGACTGAAACTTCCCAGTAAGAGGCGTTTTTATCAGGATACATCAATTTTCTGTTGTCTTACTAACAAAATATCTCGAATCCTGAAAATGAAGAGGTTCATTCCCCCAAGAAGTCCAGCCAGCTATCATTTCTCTAGCGAATAGTTCAACGCAACGAGCAGGCATAGACCCCGGCACATAATCTAGCAGCAGCTCTAATCCATGTGGATAAGAGAAAAATTATAAGACAACAATTCTTACGGTAAATAGTAGAAAATATCAATAATGTGTCATCTCTTGCCCTGCCCTCTATCCCAACACAGAAAAGTAAAAACCAACTGAAAAGGGGGAAAAAGGGAAAAACGACATTATTCGAAAGGGGGGAAAATCAAAGGAGGACCAGAAGGGGTTGCAGCTTTGATATATTACAGGTTACCTCCAATGGGGGGTTTCCTTGAATAATCACCAGGAACACTAATGAACACTCGATTATCTGGTATAGGATTCAATCTTGTTGAATTCCCAGAATGTGTATCCTGCAAAGACATGTCAAAGTGAAGAAAAGAGTAAGCTTTAACAAAGGCAACTTCAAGACATGGGGCAAGCTAACCTTTCCGTCACAGTAACCTAGGAGAAGACATTCATATGGTCGGTGATGAAAGAGATCCAATTCACCAGTCAACATTCCATTGGCCTTGACCTGTAACAAAAATCAACATAGATACCTAAGCGCATACTTTTAAGACAATATACACTATTCATCAGTGTTTTTGAAATTCCTCATCCCTCTCCCTACCCCTCTCCTCTCTCAGATAGAAGGTAGCTTAAAGATAACCTCAGAGTTGTGGACAAACATGATACCTTCAACCAGTAAAAGCTAGCAGCATATGTTACTCCCCATTTGGGAAATAAATCATTTTCCACAAAATCTCGTAACTTCTCCCTGTTGGTAACCCACAACGCAACAAGTGCTCCAGAGGTATGACAAAGTTGCTTGACGGGGAGAGATAAGAAGTATCGGTTTGGCAAAGTTGGGTACCTGCAACCACATGTAGTTGCATATTGAATAGAACTATAGAAATCTACAACACAGACCTTCAAGCCTAATAGTTTCAGCTTCTAATATATTAGTCAGACAAATATTGACCCAATCTAATCAATCAGAGGATATCACTTACAATATATTTGTTCAACTACCCTCCTAAGTCCATCTACTGCCTACCCCACCCCCAAAATTCAAAGAGAAACGTTTCCCTGTACTCTGTAGGGTGTACAGGGCATGAATTGTTCCTCAACTGACAGTCTTTGGCAAAAGAAAAAAAAAAACTTTGCAGAAGTGGAACCCCAGAAAATAAATGCTAGGCAAGGCTAGCTAAAAATCTAGAAACAAGAGAGACAAATCAGAGATAGGATTAACACACACCTCACTTTCTGACGAGCACTGCCATTTTCCCAAGGGGGGTCTATAACTATGAGATTGAAGCCACAATCAGAACCAGCTGAAAAAGAAAACACCAAATCAGAGTTTAAGCAGATGGCTCCCATATTCTAACTTATGCACGAACCATGAAACTACGTAATAAGTTTGGCAGGAAATGAGGATTTCTGCCTTTAAAATGGATACTTCCCAAGACATTGCAGATCCAATGGAATTTAATAAGCATTTTCTCTGGACAGCAGATCCCCGCTCAAACACAAAGACAAAAGGATCATAGCTCATTACCTGGGATTAAGCTGTCAATCTGCTGCATATCAGACTTCAAGACACAAGACCAATAAAATGCAAAAGTCAGATTTGAAATCCCATGCAGATAAATTAGATTTAAAGAAACCAAAACCAGAAAAAGAAAAGAACAGATAGCCGTTAGTAAACCCAAATGATTCTGGTCTCTGGATTTCAAATTTCATGAGAGAAAATAAAAGAGCCTTTCACAGAAACGAAAATATCAAATTTCATTTGCATGAACCAACAATATAAAGTAAATAATGAAACAACTAAAGAAGCATCTGCTGTGTATCATACCATATAAAAACAACTCCTTTTGGGAATAATATACTTGTGATTAAAAAGCTCAGCCCCTATATCATAGCTTCCCTCATTGGCAACAAGATTATTAAATACAGGGGTCACTTTTTGTTCAATACTCTGAGCAAGCGGAGAACCTGAAAACCACACAGAAGACAGTTAGAAAACATAACCAGCCCAGGACTACGAGAAATAAGCTAACAAATTACTGAGATTTTATTGAAATGGATAAAAAGTAAGCCTTGGCACAACAGTGAGTTGTTCTTTGATGACCAGTAGGACACGGACTCAAAGTGCGGCAACAGTCTTTTTTGCAGACATGCAAGGGGAAAACTGCATACAGTATTCCCGCTCTCACTATCCCCACAGTGGTCAGAGAGCATTCGGGCATGAGCTGAACGCCTAAGTTTCTTTTTTTTTTTAACTGAAATGAACTGTAAGTTTCTTGTAAAGTAAAGCAAACCTCCATTTTGCAAAGTTTTATCATCTTGCTGATAATTGAGAACAATCTCACACAAAGGAGCTTGCCAAACACCTCCGAGCTCCATAAAGGAAAGTTCACTACTTTCCTGCGATAACTCCTTACATTCCCCCACAGCACATACATCATTCCTCAAATTTCTCAAAACTTTCAAAAGATCAGTAGCTTCGAGCAGAGCTTCATGCGCTTTCAACAAGAATGGCTTCACCTCCTTCAATACAATTAAATGTCACACTTAATGCACAGAAAATAAGCTACTCTAAATTGAATACAGCAGGTAAACTTTTCTGAAAATGAAACTTTTATTCCTTGACCAGGGAGTAATGCAAGCTGTGTTTTCAGTAGTCTTCCTCCTCACCATTAACTAGAAACTTTTATATGTCAAATTTAAGAGTTAATTTGTCAAAAACACACTTGAATTATCACATTTTTGCGAGCTATCAGTTATTCACTTTTTCTACCTAAGTAACATCAACTATTTATCAAAACACACCTTAGCTAGCAATTTTTCCCTTTTTCTACCTGCAATATCACCATCCGGAAAAGGAACAACTTATATTTAAGGTTATTTCGATAACCATTAGGTGATACTTTAGATAGAAAACTCACACGCATGATAGTTCATATATGAAACTTGAAAAAACATGAAATTTAATGGTACCTGGTGACGACGATCGGCGATTTGTTCGCGCTCGTTGAGAGATTGAATCTTCTTCTTCCTCTTACGTTTTCCTTTTCTAGAATCTTCGGAAGCTTTTGGAGATTGTGCTGAGTTCAAGGAATCGAAGAAGCGAGAGTAATACGTAGAAGGCGAAACCCTAAACCGGGTATAAGAACGGTTGAGGATTCGAACCGGGTCGATGAGGAAGGCATTTGAGTTCAGCTCAGAAACTCCTGATTCCATCAACTGATTCTCTTCCATCTTCAGAATTGGGGAATTGTTCTGCTTTCCGGTTCATCGGACAAATATCGGCGGGAAGGGGGAAGCGGGAAAGTTTGTTTATTTGCATTTTGGTACCCATATTTTCTTAGATGTACGTTAAAGTCCCTAAAAATGTTTTCTTTTCACCTCCCGACCCTACTTCTTATTTATTTATTTATTTTCTTCCATTAATTAATACTAAGATCAATACAAAATTGAAAATTAGATATGAATATGAATTACATCCTAGTTTTTTTTTATAGAGATTTTTTGTTTTTTCATATAAGAGAGATTTATCAATTTTCTCAATAAATAATAAAAGAGAGCGAGTAAATTTGATTTCAAGAAATGGACGTAGACATATTTTTCTTTTTTAATTGATTAAATATATTACTTGATTTGGAGTAACATAGGTTCGAATTTTACCTCTCTCACTTGTTGTTGTGATTTTAGAGAAGAGAAAAAAGGTATTTGTTAACGTAGGAAGGTTAATTGGGTGAAGATTTTTTTTTTTAATGGTGTCGTAAAGTGAAGTGAAATTATATCAACATGATAAGAAAATTCTCAATCCCAACTAACTTCAGTTAGTTAAATAGACCAGATAATTATATTGATCGTTTATCAACTCATGATCGCTAATCAATCTAATAATCTATCGAATATTGATTAAGGTTATTTTCAATCTCTTTCTTAGTCATTTATCAATTCAATATTGGTAATAAACTTCCTTTTCAATTGGTCAATTTCTTAATTTGAAAAAAATCACTAAGAAAAAGGAAAACGATGGTCATTTCCTTCATCTAAATCTTCTCTACACTCTCTTTGACCATTAGTTCTTCCGTTTCATTTTATGTTACACTTTTTAATTTGTTCTAATAAGAATATTAGTTTATTATGATTAAAACTAATTTTAATATTAAATTTTTTCTTTTATCCTTAAATAATGATTTAAGTCAATCGATATCACATAAACTAAGGCAGTTAAAGTATTTCTTTTTGGACCATTATTATTATTATTATTATTTCGTTATTCCATTGGTCAAACAACACTATACAAAAGAATAAGACATGCAACAGAATTGACAAACTTTTTTCTACTTTATTTCTTTTGCCTTTTGAAGTAATTACTAATACCAAAGTATAATCATATTTTTGTTTGACGATTAGGAGTCCGTTATGTTACATCAAAGTACATAAAATAATAATGGACCAAACATCAAGTATTAAAAAAAACATACTCATGTAGGGACATGTAGATAATAGGAAGACTAGAGGTTTTATTTTGCGTCGATTGTTTGGTTTATAAGATAAAGTTAGATATTTCATAATTAAATATATAAAATTTTACTTGCTTCATAAAACAAGGTGGAATATCAAATCTAACTAAGTATTATTTTATTTTACCTTTCAAATGCAATAAATTAGTCGAAGGATTATAATCACCAAATATATTAGTCCTTCAATGAAACTAACCAATGTTTGATATATTGTAAAAGCATAAATAGTTTTAGAATAAAATTTTAGTTTCGCTTTATCTCTTTTTGATTACTAATCGTGATATAACTTAAATGACAACGTTACAGCTCAGGACTATATTATGCATGTCAAAACATATAATAGTAATATCATAATTAATTATTCTTACATAAAAAAATGAAAATGACAATAACATTTATGAGATTCTTCAAACTTTTTTTCTAAAAAGTAAGGGGGGGGGGGAGTATTTTTATAAATAAACAATTTTCTAGAATTTTATATAAGACATGTTTTTTCAACAACAAATCAAATCATCAATTAAAATTAATTAATTTTAGCATAACCAATCTTCGAACTTGAATTAGTGGTTTTCTTCTTGTGCGTGTATATGACTCCTTGACAAATGACACGTAACATTAGTGCAAAATTAGAGTGATTGAGAAAGGTGATAAGACCACATGGTCAATTCAAGAAAAACAACTATCGCAAATTTTCAAAATTGAATCTTTTATATATTATTAATAATTGGAAGGCATTTAGAGGTCTTACTTTGGTGTTGGTTGATTGGTTCATAAATAATGGTGGGATATTCTATAATTAAATTTAAGATTGAATTCATAATACTTT
Source organism: Solanum piurae (assembly GCA_029582685.1). Classification (NCBI taxonomy): domain Eukaryota; kingdom Viridiplantae; phylum Streptophyta; class Magnoliopsida; order Solanales; family Solanaceae; genus Solanum; species Solanum piurae. The sequence continues at coordinate 16,267 of JAJOOO010002232.1, forward strand.
AATTTAATTCATAGAATAAGGTGAGAAAACAAATCTAAGCAAGTGTTATTTTATTTTGTCTATCAAATAAAATAAATTAGTCTAACAACTATAATCACGAAATATTTTAGTTCGTAAATCAAAGTGATCTAATGTTTAGTATATTGGCATAAGTAGTCTTGGAACAAACAGTTGGTTCACTTTTATCCTCCTTTTATTACTAAAATTGTGGTATAACTTAAATGACAACGTCGAAATTATATTACGCTTGTCAGATCATAAAATAATAGTATTGAGATTAATTATTCTTACCCAAAATAATGAAAATTATAATAAAACTATCCCTAGGATCCTTCAAAACTCTTTTTTCTACTAAATAAAATAAAAAGTACTTCTATAAATAAACAACCTCTTAAATATTATACAATACATCTCTTGTTTATGACATATACTAAATCATTAATCATAACTTATCTTGACTCATTGACATTTTAGCCAAAATTGAGTGATTGAGAACGGTGATAAACCCACATGGTCAATTCAAAAACAACTATCCCACATTTTCAAAATTGGATCTTTTATTAATAATGAATCACCAACTTTTTTTTTGTTCAATTGCTGTCAAGAAGCAATGAACTATCCAATAATTTATTTATGGATGATATAGACCAGTACGTAGCTAGTTACTTTTAGTACACAAGTGATTTATTGGTTGTGTTATGTCATTTTGTTACGCAAAACTCTTTTTGGTTGTGTTACATCATAGTTTTATCTTTTGTATAGAGATTTTTTGTTTTTTCATATAAGAGAATTGAAAATAGTACGAGAAATTTATCAATTTTCTCGATAAATTACAAAAGGAGAAAGACTAAACTTGATTTCAAGAAATAGAGAATGACGTATTTTTCTTTTTTGATTAATTAAATATACTACTCAATTTGGAATAACATAGGTTCAAATTTTATCTCTCTCACTTGTTTGTTGTGATTTTAGAGAAGAGAAAAGGTATTTGTTAACATAGGAAGGTTAATTGGGTGAAGATTTTTCTTTTTATGGTGTCGTGAAGTGAAGTGAAATGGACCAGATAATTATATTGATCGTTTATCAACTCATGATCGATGATCAATCTACTAATCTATCGAATATAAATTAAGCTTATTTTCAATCTCTTTCTTAGTCATTTATCAATTCAATATAGGTAATAAACTTTCTTTTCAATTGGTCAATTTCTTAATTCGAAGAAAATAAAGAAAAAGGAAAACGATGGTCATTTCCTTCATCTAAATCTTCTCTATACACTCTTTACCATTAGTTTTTTCGTCTCATTTTATGTAATCTAACAAGAATAATAGTTTATTATAATTAAAACTAACTCTAGTTTTATAAAAAATAAAAATTATCCTTAATGAAATAATTTAAGTCAATCGATATCACATAAACTAAGATAGATAAAAAAATTCTTTTTGGACCATTATTATTATTATTTCGTTATTGCATTGGTCAAACAACACTATACAAAAGAATAAGACATGTAACCGTATGACAAACTTTTTTCTACTTTATTTCTTTTGCCTTTTGAAGTAATTACTAATACCAAAGTATAATCATATTTTTGTTTGACGATTAGGAGTCCGTCATGTTACATCAAAGTACCTAAAATAATAATGGACCGAACATCAAGTATTAAAAAAAACATATTATGTAGGGACATGTAGATAATTGAAAAGCATTTAGAGGTCTTACTTTAATTTTGTGTTGGTTGTTTGGTGCATAAGATAAAAGGTTGGGTATTTATAATTAAATGTGAGACTGAATTCATAATACTTTATTAGGTTCATAGGATAAGATGAGATGTCAAATCTAATTAAGTGTTATTTTATTTTGCCTTTTAAATGGAATAAATTAATTTAAGGATTATAATCACGAAATATACTAGTCCGTGAATGAAACAAATCAATGTTTGATATGCAGTAAAAGCATAAATAGCTTAGAACAAAATTTTAATTTCGCTTTATCTCTTTTTGATTACTAATCGTGGTATAACTTAAATGACAACGTTAGAGCTCAATACTATATTATGCATGTCAAATCATATAATAATAGTATCAGGATTAATTATTCTTACATAAAACAATGAAAATGACAAGAATATTCATGAAATTCTTCAAACTTTTTTTTCTACTAATAAGTAAAGTGGGAAGTATTTTTATAAATAAACAACCTTTTAGAAATTATATTAGACATGTCTTTTTTAAAACGACAAATTAAATCGTCAACTAAAATTAATAAATGTTAGCATAACCAATCTTCGAACTAGAAAATCCCTTAGTGGTTTTCTTCTTGTGCGTGTATATGACTCATTGACAAATGACACATAACATTAGAGCAAAAAATGTGAGTGAAGAAAGGTGATACGACCACATGGTTAATTCATGAAAAAACAACTATCCCAAATTTTCAAAATTGAATCTTTTTTATATATTATTAATTAATAATTGGAAGGCATTTAGAGGTCTTACTTTTGTGTTGGTTGTTTGGTTCATAGATAATGGTTAGATATTCTATAATTAATTTAAGAATGAATTCATAATACTTTATTTGATTCCTACGATAAGGTGAGATATTAAATCTGAGCAAGTGTTATTTTATTTTACCTTTCAAACGAAATAAATTAGTCTAATAGTTATAATCACGAAACATCTTAGTTCGTAAATCAAAGTGATCTAATGTTTAGTATATTGGCATAAGTAGTCTTGGGACAAACATTTGGTTCACTTTTATCCCCTTTTTATTACTAAAATTGTGGTATAACTTAAATGACAACGTCGAAATTATATTACGCTTATAGATCATAGAATAATAGTATTGAGATTAACTATTCTAACCCAAAATAATGAAAATTATAATAAAACTATCCCTAGGATCCTTCAAAACTCTTTTTTCTACTAAATAAAATAGAAAGTATTTTTATAAATAAACAACCTCTTAAATATTATACAATACATCTGTTGTTTATGGCATATACTACATCATTAATCATAACTTATCTTGACTCATTGACATTATAGCAAAAATTGAGTGATTAAGAAACGTGATAAGCCCACATGGTCAATTCAAAAACAACTATCCCACATTTTCAAAATTGGATCTTTTATTAATAATGAATCACCAACTTTTTTTACTTTTTTTGTTCAATTGTTGTCAAGAAGCAATGAACTATCAAATAATTTATTTATGGATGATATAGACCAATAAATAGTTGTGTTATTTTGTTATGCAAAACTCTTTTTATTATTACTATTTTTTCGTGTAAATAAGTTAAAGTTTCTTCTTTTCCCCACCCTACCCCACCAAACCCCTTTTTATCACTGAGAAAAATTGATAAGCCTTTAGCACCGTCAATTACATCTTTTTTGGCAGTATCTAGACAAGTGGACGTTTAGACATAAAATTTATGAAATTTTTAAAATAATATTTTAAAATCAACATTATATTTAAACATAAGCGCAAATTAAATTTATTTTTAAACTTTTATGATAGGAAAACAATCTTCTTATTCATGGCCAGAGAGAGGACAAACATCTAATCATAGCTACCAAACAAAAATTAGATGATTTTTATCTCCACCTACTTTCTTCTTTTTTTTCTTAAATTTCTTCAAATAAGTGTGGATCCATAATTATATAAATCCACTTCCTTGAAAAGTGGTAGAGAATATATTTTAAGTATTAAAGAAGTATCAAAATATCATTTCAAATTATAGTATTTGGAATATTTAGAGTGAACAATGATTTTCACTAATCTTTTTTATTTCAAGTGAAGCTCATAACAAACAATTTAACCTTTTAAATAATGAGTTTACTTTTAACTTAATCCTGATTTTTTTGTAATTCTAACCAACTATTATCTACAGCCTTAATTATATTTATCAAGTTTGGATAACCAACTAGGTCTAGATCACAAATAGAACTCTTCGACATTTTATTTAGTTCAATATTAACAATTGAATTAGTCTTATTTGTCGTGTCTAACACACAGGTCCTTATGGGGTCATCATAATTTACAACAGACTTTTTCAATTAAAGAAAAAAAATAGTAATTTAAAACGTTAAAAGTCTTTTACAATTACTATAATATGTTAATCTTTAACCGTCCATGACATGAAACTCACGTTATATAACAATAACATATTCAATATAATTTTAAAAGCGCGGAAAAATGGGCATCAGCCAAGCATAAGCAAATTGCGTAATCAAAGTGAATGTTTTGCCAAGCCGGATTTCTCAAGGCTAAAAAATTAAAAGCAAAAAAGGAACCTTCTTAGAAGTACCCGCCATTGCTGACTCAGATTACTGTACCAAATAGGGTCCACACGCCTAATAACCGCTTTCATGTGATCAGACCAATCACAGTGCGCCACGTTTGAATCCTTTAGTTCTCGAAATAAAATAATACCAAGTTGAATAAAATACCATGAAATAAAATAAACCAAAATTTAATTATGAAATATTTCATTATTCAGTGTACCAAAGATCAAGGTCAAAATCAAAGCTTAAAAATTCACAAACTCAATATTTCCTTCGTCTCAATTTATATCACATCTCTTTTTTTGCTTTTACACTTTTTATTACTTGTTTTAAATGAAACCTTTCAATATTTTTTCTTTGAAGCTTAAATTCTGTATCAATGTAGTATTGTCTGATTTCTTATCCTAGTGTCCACTATCTGTATTAAGGTTGGCTAAATTCGAATGGACGAAAAGTTTTGGTTAAATGTTTTCTAATGGAGGTAATTTTATTTAGAGTTCGAATTCAAAATTTATGATTCAAGAGTAAAGAACGTGTGGCCTAGCGGTCAATTCTGTTAAGAACTTGAAGTTCCCAGGTTCAAAACTCAGGAGAGACAGAGAACACTAGTGATTCTTTCCACCCGTCCTAGCTTTGGTGGACAAAGTTATCTGATAAGTGTAGCTGATATAAGGTGATAGATATTCTATGAAATTAGTTGAGATGCACAAAAGTTAATCCGAACACCACGATTATAAAGTCATGAAGTCAGATGTGTAAGCTAGGAGAGTGGTAGTAGTAGAAAGTGGTAACTGTGAGGGTGGACAATTAACTGACCATGGTCACACTAACAAATCCCACTACAGACCCCTCTATAAAAAGTTCCCATTAGAAGCTAAGCAAAAATCAAACAAATTACTTATAGCTCAAATAGAAAGTGTAGAGAGAGAAAGTCATCAAGAAAGGTTAGATTATTAGATTTCTTGCTTATTTTTACCAATAATTATGTACTTGTTACTCAATTATGTAGCTTTCCCTTTTGTTTTTTTAACTTAAAAAGTTTTCATATTGATGGATAATGTTGCTTGTTTCTTCATTTATCATTTTTTGGTGTTCAATTCTGATTTTGCTTGTCCAATTCTGAATTTTCCATTTAGAATTGCTTTTGCCCTCTTGTTGATCATTGTTTTATGGATATTTTTTGTTCTTGTTTTTGCGGTGATCATGTCTGAATAATTTCTTCTTTTTCGAATGATTGTTGTTTTGATGGTTTTCCAATTATGTGTATATGATATCCAGTTTGAGATTTTGAAGGTCTTTTTTCTAGTCAAGGCTTAGTCAATGGGCTAATGTTGGATGCAGTTTTAGTTATCATTTGAAGTGTTGTAGTTTCTGTTCTGTTACTGTTACTATCTGTTGTTTTTGGTATTATATATTGTTTCTTGTTCTTTTTCTGGGATGGTTTGACTGTTTTTCCTTCTGCTGTTATTGTTATTATCTGTTGTTTCTTGTACTTTCGTTACTTCTTTTTCTGGAATGTTTTGACTGTTTTTCCTTCTGCTGTTTTTGTTATTATGTGTTGTTTCTTGTACTTCCGTTACTTCTTTTACTAGAATGCTTTGGACTGTTTTTCCTTGAGCCAAGGGTCTATCGGAAACAATCTCTCTACCTCTGAAGGAAGGGTAAGGTCTTCATACACCGCTACACTGAGTATGTTGTTGTTGTTAAAGTTGGTGAAAGTTACCTCTGAAAATAAACAGGCTGATTTCTTAATTGGTGAAGTTTACAGCCTAGATATGTATCCATTTAGAGTTATCATCATTAGTTTCTAATTTTGTTCAAACATTTTCCGATGAATTTGGTAAGTTAATTGAATGGGCTGATTGAAATGACTTTGAGCTTTTGGTTCATTTCCTTTACATGGCACATATGAACATGTTTGATGATCAAGAATTGATCAAACTTGTTCAGCTTTATGTCTTCAATGACACTTTAACTCTGCTCTTCTGTATTTACCGTTACACTTAAGTTTTACAGTAATCTATCTTTAGATTATGAAGCACATTCGATATGTCCGCCTAGATTTATATTTTCTTTAAAATAAAAATTACAGGGTAATTAAAAGTTATATCTAATAAATCTGTTGAATGATCTTTTGGATTTTTCTTCTTCTTTATGATTGTTGTTATACAGAAAGTCGTTGCTGAATTTAAGTCCTGGTTATGTGGTAGCTGTCATTGTTTGTGCCTTTGTCTTATTTACTCTCTTTCTCTAATTTAACAGAGAAGTAGATCGGACCGCTAGCTTTTCCGGCTTAGATCTATTTCATCATCTGTCTACCATGCGTCCTCTGTCTCTGTCAGCTCCACCTCCAGGTTTGATGAGTTCCTGTGGGACTGATGATGAAATCTTTTTGGTCCTCGACCAGATTAACCGTGGATGGCCCATCCCTGATGATGTGACTGAGGATAATCCCTATAAGTATGATCCTTCAAATTTGCCAGGTAAACTTCAAGTTTAATTATTGGTTTACTGTCCATTCATCAATCAAATGATGTTCGTAGATTCTGTGTTAAAAAACTGCTGTCCTGTTTGCAGAAGAGTTTGTTTTATCGCCTTAATCTGTGTTCAAATGGCTGTATCCAATTAGGAAATCTGAAACTTGATTTGCTTTTAGAGGAAGGAGTATAGGGATCTTAATTAACGCCTAATTTCATCTACTATTCCTTTGATAGAGCATGTTGAGAAAAGGATAAAATGTGTTGGATTGAAGTCGATTGTGAAGTACCAGACCGCAATCTTTAGTACTTCTAAGTGTGTTTGATAGAAAATGTGACTTTATGAACCTTTAAAAGACAACCTTCTATTTCAAGATGATAAATTAATAGAGCTTGTTGAGAAAAGGATAAAACGTGTTGGATTGAAGTCGATGGTGAAGTACTAGACCGGCGATCTTTAATACTTCTAAGTGTGTTTGATAGAAAATGTGACTTTATGAACCTTTAACAGACAACCTTCTATATCAAGATGATAAATTAATAATGTAAAGTTATAGAACAACAACCTTCGGAGGTGTTATTTAGAATAAGTTCTGGGCATTGAAACTGATCTAGCTAAGTAGTTGGTCATAGCAGAAGACAGGTCTTGTATCACTATTTCCCTCATGTTTCTTTCTGCAGAACAAATGTATAACACAAAACCACTTCGGACTTTAGATAGGAGGGCGTGAAGTTCGCTATTAGGGTAGAAGGCTAGTAGGCAATGGAGTGTTGTCTTGATGCTCGAAGATTTAGGCTTGTTGGTGTCTATTGTAGTACTAGTCGTATTATTGTAGTTCTTGCCTTTGATATTTATCATCATGTGTTGTTTATTGTGTTTCGATTATCACATTATTTTGTTGTTGTTATTGTTTTTTTCTTGTAGGCTATGCACTGCTTTCCTTATTAATTGCTATGCTTGCTTCACTTTTTTCTTCTTCTTTTACTTGGATTTGTTGCACTTAAGCCGAGAGTCTTTCGGAAACAACCTCTCTACCTCCACGGGGTAGTGGTAAGGTCTGCGTACACTCTACTCTCCCCAAACCCCACTTGTAGGATTTCACTACGTATGTTGTTGTACTTTGGACTCTTAACATTATTCTTTTTGGATATATTTATCATTTATTCTTTTCACCTGATATCATTGTTCTCCTATTATCAACAGGAGGAAAACGGTGGTGGTTAGATCAATATAATACTTTTTCCCTCTCTTGTTTTAGATTGTTGAGTACACATGTTTTCTGTCTCTCTTCTTTTACATTGTTGACAAAATGGTTCGTATTTTTTTGGTGATTGCATTTTATAATCAATTTACTTTGAGGCAGCTTTAATCTGTTTTCTTACTAACCATTCATGATACACATAGATGGAGCATGGTTCCTAGTAAGAAAAACTGAAGAAAAAGTGACGGAATATGGACTCTGGAGAGTAAAAGATTCAGCCTGTGAAATATTTGCAAATTCTGACATCAGTGGTTGGAGAACCACTTTTGAATTCTTTCTAGTCCAAGCCTCTATCGAACAGAAAACTGTCTGTATAATGCATGAGTATAAAGTAACACCGAAAGGGCAGCATGATCTGACCAAGTCACAGGTAATCTTTACTACCATCTTTCCTATATTCCAATCTTTACGCAGGTGAACTAATGGTTTGGTTGGATACTTTGCAGGAGTCTGCGCTTTGTAGATTTTTTGGTTTGTGGAATGGTGCAGAGCAAGATGAAGTACGTCACCTATTGGGCTATTTTAGCTTGATCCCATCAGTTAACCCCGACACTAGCGGTAATGATGGGCAACGTTCAATTGCTGAACCCCAGGTTGATGCTACTTCTTCTCCTTTCTCACTAGTACTTCCGTCCTGCTAATGTCCAACTAGTTTTAACATAGTTTTGTTGTTATATGGTTATGTATGTCGGTGTAGATTGTCTTGTGGGGCATAATAAAGTCATTGGCCAAGTTCTGAATGAGCTTGAGTTCAACTCTTTGTGGATTACAAATGTCTTGGATTTGTTTTGAATATTCAGGATATTGTACCTAGATGACTATTGTGCATTAGTTAATGATGAGAAAATCATTTTCATTGCACAATTTTGTGATCGAACGAGTTTGTGGTACACATACTTGGGTCTTAATTTCAGATTCGTTCCATGTGGTATATTAATGTGTTTGTATGCTGTCACCGAAACCATCTAATGACTGCAGAAGTTTTATCAGGTAAACAGACAGATAGAAGGGGCTGGGTCATCACTTGTTGACAAATGGATGGATCAGCTTGTTGATGATAAAGAAGCTGAGATAGATTGCATTATACGAGGGGACTACCTAGAATTGAATGACCTTATTGATGGAGCATCACATGATTCGTCTAGTTCGGAGAATACAAGTCGCCAGAGCTTCGCATCTGATGAATTTTTCAACTCTCCAGCACTTCTTGCGGAACTGGATGATGAGAAGAAGGAAGATTTGAGTGGAAAAGGTTCGACCAGCAATCATACCATAATGATGTGTCAAATAGCAAATGATGTAGTTGTGCAGCCTGGACCTTTAGGTAAGTAAACGTCTTCGCCCTCAACTTCTATAGTGTTCATAAAACACTCAATTGTGATGAACTTGTTCAACAATCTATCTTTTAGCCGATTATCATGAAGAACTAATTCGTTCGAATCAACATCTCACATTGACAAATGACACACTTGTTTGAATGAACACCAAATTGAAAGAGATTTGACATTTGGAAGAAACACATGAATGTTTAGAGTAAAACTTATTCTTTGATTCATCTGGCATTGCTTGGCAGGATTTCTATTTATAGGGAGTGATGCTAAAGCCAAAGAAACTCAACAAGCTCCTGATAATGACAAATCCAAATCTCCAGATCAGGCTGCTAAGAAGCTGAAGGCTGAGCGTACGGATGAAGGTCCATCACATGCTCATAGAGCGACAATTTCTTCCAGCAGCAGCAACAGCAGCAGTGATGAACCTGGACGTGCAGCTCGAAGGGAGGCGAAACGTTCGAAGAAGCTCATGAAGTTCCTGTGTTTTATGCCTTTCTAGTTTCTAGTTCCTTGCTGTTACAACTTTCACCAGTAGTTGATAAACACATGCAAGCAGCCTAGAACAGTAGTTTAACCAAAAAAAAAAAAAAAAGAGTTTAACCCAAAAAAAAAAGAAGAGAAGCTGGGGTGTATTTGATATATTATGTATTAGACTAAATTTTAAACTTTATGATAAGTTTAAGATTTAGAATAGGAAAGTTATTCTCTAAAATACAGATGAAAAATTTGAACATTACTCATTTGTAATATTAAGAGACCAACATTAGAGTACTTTTTATAATTTTATAGCTCTTCAAATGATTTTTTTTCTCTCCTGATTTCCCTCTTGGTGTCTGGTGGTGCATTGGAGCCGGACAAACTCTGGATTCGCACAAAAAAGAGAGTAAAATGCTCCTTGACAAAGAGCGATTACATAGTCAGGACTCGAACCCGAGACTTCTAAATAGTTGCCCTTCACCCCATTTTTTGTTGGTTTCAAATGATTACTAGTTTATTGGTTGCTAATATCAAAATTGAAAATTTTATAAATGACATTTATAAGACTAATATTTTTAAGTTATAGCAGTAGAATAAAACTTTTAAGTTGTAACAATAAAAAAATTCAGGTTGTAACAGTTTATAAAAAAAAAGTTTTTAAAATTAATTGTAGAAAATTAGTTTTGAAAAAAAAGATAAAAAAAGAAAGCAAATCGATTTTGAAAAAAAGAAGAAGATAAAAATTGGATAAAGGTGTATTAATTATTTTTAAATTCATTGATGATAATTGTTAATTAACATAAATTTAGGAGATTCAAACTAATTAGGAATATTTATTTTTCTTATTTCACTCTAATCTGTTGACATTAATTAAAAAAGGATTAATTACTTGGATGAGTCCCTTTTAATTAATAATTACTATTTTTAAATATATTTTTTAATTATTACCATCTATAGCAATATATAGCAATATTATGTATACTTATTTTATTAGATTTATCTTCTCTCTTGCCTTCTTTCTCCCTTTCTTTCCGTCTCTCGCTCCTTCTTTTCCTCTTTGCACCTCCTCTCTCTCTATGCTCTTTCTCTCTTTCTTTTTCTTTCTGCATCGTCTCTCTGTATGCTCTTTCTCTCTTTCTTTTTCTCCCTGCAACTCTTCTCTCTATATGCTCTTCCTTGATCTTTCAATATTATATATAAAATAAATTAGGCTTTTATCAAAGGCTGAAGATCTATAGAAAAGTTAGGGATTCATAAATCGAAGAATTGGGACTGCTTAGTTTATAGAAGAAGTCGATTAATTTTTTATTTATTGCTTTCGCTTGTCGATAATTTTCATTCTAATGAAGGTTATATAAATAATTGTGTTCATACTTGATGAAAATTTGTAGATTTGAATATATATGAAGATATGAAGGTTTAAATAAATGGAGATTTGAAGATATGATGTCATCTTTGTGGTCTATACTTTCTCAAATCTAAAGGTGAATTGGCAGGAGAAAAGTGATATTTGAAGATATAATGTCATCTTTGTAACAAATGAAGATATATAATAAACAACAAAATGAATTAAACTTGAATTAAAAATGTATTACATACATATTAAAGTTGAATTAGAATAGAATTAAACATGAATACAAAATATAGCAAATGAAAGAACATTCTATGATCTGTAAACTGAATAAAATTTATATGAATAATGAATTAAACAAGTAATCCAACCACAACAAATCAACCAATAACCTGCAAAATGAATCAAACTTGTATTACACAAATATTAAAGTTGAATTAGAAGAGAGAATTAAGCATGAATAAAAAAAACATAACTAATAAATCAGTCAATGATCTATAGAGTGAATTAAACGTATATCAATAATGAATTAAACAAGTAATCCAATAGTAACAAATCAACAAATAAACTGCAAAATGAATTAAACTTGTATTAAAAGTGTATTACACAAATATTAAAGTTGAATTAGAAGAAAGAATTAAACATGAATAAAATAACGTAACTAATAAAAGACCACATTGATTATAGAGTGAATTAAACTTGTATCAATAATGAATTAAACAAGTAATCCAATATTAACAAATCAACCAATAAACTGCAAAATGAATTAAATTTGCATTAAAAGTGTATTACATAATATTAGAGTTGAATTAGAAGAGAGAA
>JAJOOO010002233.1:0-17954 GCA_029582685.1 Solanum piurae
GGTTTCAAACAATGATTGGGTAAAGTCTAGGGCTGCAACTCTTATCAGGATTCATGCAATTTATATTATTTAAATGGATGTTTATCAACTATCGAATCAATAATCACAGGGTTAATAATATGATTATGTTCTCCCGACCTTTAATCGCCTACGATAAATGACAACCTAAATACATCGTTGAGCGGGGATAGGTTAGACCAAGTATCAAGCATTACGATTTCATCTTGTATAATGACCAAGCATGGTTTCTAGGTATATCCCTATCCTAGATACAAATTTACTTTAATTCCTAAGAGAAAATCATGCTCCTTATGCCCCACGTTCTATCCTCTTATTCCTCTCCCGAGTTCAATTTGGACAATGTGTTTATTTCAATGTTGATCAGGCATGAAATACAAAAAATAAGAACATAAGAAAGATTCATATCATAATCAATATCAACTCATAAAAACTCAATAAATTACAATCATCCTGTAGCCACAGCCCCAGAACTAGGGTATTTAGCTACTCATAATAGTATTTTCGATCAAGCAATGTTTAAATGACATAAAAAGATCGAAAGTAGAAGAGTTTAGGAAAGAACCCTAAAAATTGATGAAATAGCTCTCCAAATCACCATTCTTCAAAACCCAGAAAAAGAATAAAAATATAAAATAAAATATTAACCTATTTATACTAAAGTCGAAATGGCCAAATCTGGCATCTAAGTGCGCAGTGCAGAGGGCCTGATGAATTTCAGCTTGAGAATAATTTCTCTTCTCCGCGACGCGGCCTTGACACAGATTGTTCTGCCTCAAACTGAATTTCACGGACAAATTTAAAATCCCTTTCTGCGACGCGGAGAGGACATAGAGTGTTTTGTCCCATTTTATAATTTGCATTCAAGAATCAATTCCTCTCCGCGACGCGGAGAGGAATTGATTCTTTAACTTGTGCTTTTTCTTATTCTTCTTTCTTACTTCTTTTCACTTGTGTCCTCTTGTGATTCCTGATGCCCATTTCAGTGCTCGTTTCTCTATTTGAGCTCACCTACACAACTAATCATGTTGGTTAGCATATATACCATCAAAAGACTCGACACGACTATAAGTCAACACAAATTGATTCCAAACTTGGCTTAAATGCGGGCATTATTAGGTTTCTAAGCATATAAATACGCCTAAGATCACTACCCACACTTAGAGCTTTGTTCGTCCTCGAACAACTTACTAACTACTCCTAGACCTAGACTCCCTACTACGGTATTTGTGCATCTACCACTTTCTTCCAAGGATCTGTAATCAGTTAACACATGTATGATTTCATTCAAAATGGGCATGACTCATGTAATTGACTTGACAACTTTTAGCAACCAACGCATTCAATAACATGTGCACCATTACATATCACCTATCTTTCATACAACAAGCGCCCCTCACTCCAAAGAATAGTCCACACACTCAACTCAGCAAATTGAATATAGTTTAAGGACCTTGCAAACATAGTACATTCTCACTCAACAAAGACATCATTTATGCATGCATTGAGAACCATAAGCTTGCCCATTATGTACATCTCCACTAATAAAGTGTGTTATGCTCAAAATCAAATAAGATTTGTTCCGGTTGTAATGTAGGCTTGAGGTAAGAGAGGATTCATTTAGATAAAATTAGGGACTTATCCTTCCTAATTCACCAGATTCGATTTCCTTATTACATTCACAACTTTTTATTTTCTTCAGCCCCCTCTTTCTACATATTTTTCCACTAGTACTACCAACCTCGCCTTTATTCCCCACTCACCCCTTTATTTCTATAGGGTTTTTTTTTACCCTCAACAATAGCCACCCTTGACTTAGAGATTTCTCTCGAGTTAAGGTGCACATTGTCCTTGTAAGACCAGGGCCATTATTAAGGTATTCTCCAAGTTAGCCACCTTCAACTTAGGCTTTTAGCCTTAGTCGAAGTGCACAATGTCCTAAGGACCTGAGCCAATCTCAGATTTACAAAACTTATGGGGCATTATTTTACTTCTTCTTTTCTCTCTTCCCCACGAAACTAAACATTTCCACCCTATTTACTTTTCCCACCGTTTTCACTTATACATCTTATCATAGTGCATTAGGGAATTGATCAGAACTAATGGTATCAATAAAAGAGATTCGGCTCAATTTTGTGAGTTAGCACAAAATCAAGGCTAAAAGGCTCAATGGGGGTTGTACTAGGGATATTATTTCTGTAAAGGTTAATATTCAGGACAAATCAAAGAAAGCCTATTATCATCTTCTAAACACAACACCACTTTTATTTCGCTTCAATAACATGCCGGAAAAGTTCTAGAATCAGATGCATTACATAGATACTACAATAACTCACCGCTCATGGCACAAGTTCTACTCAAGAATGGATCAATCACAGCAACACAATCAGTTCATGCACAAGGTTCAATTTAAGGTTAAGTTGCAATCATTAAAGTCAAATACACAAGTTCAAATGCATTCATACATCAACTTCAAATCATGCTTCCATACATTCTCCTTTTAGAATTTCAAACTTCAACACATACCAACCTAAGACTCAATGACAAAATTACCCTTAAGACGGTCGTCATCCATCTATTATTGGGCAATATGACTCAACTACGACTATTGACTCAATCCTAAAAAAAGATAAAATATTTTTGTATTTTGTATGGTTCAAAGGGACTCTCCTTGGCCAAAGAACCGAAAACAACCTCCAAGGAACCCAAAATTAAACAAAAAATAAAATGCAGACTCTACCAATGTTCAATAATATATACAAACCAGAGATGATTTTCACCCTCACCCCACACTTAAACATTAGCACTGTCCCCAGTGCTTCACAAAAATTAGAACAAAACAGTACAAAGGTAAGGTGAAAACACTCCCTGATCAATCCTCCATAGCATCACACCCTTCGGCCTCATCACCAGCCTGAGCGGGGTCTACCTCCTCATCAGTATCGGACTCCATGCCCGAGCTAGTAAGTAGTCTCTCCTCATCATTCGGGATGTCATCATTAACCGACTCACGAATTGCAGGACCAATGCCAAGAAGGGCCTTGACATGGGAATTCAGCGGATAACACCTCTCAACGTCACCTAATTTCACGGCAGTAGAAGCCCGACAACCATTCTGGTGGCGCAACATCTCTAGGCCATACATCCTGGCCATGATAAGCTCATCCCGCCTATGGCGCTCTGCGGTGGTAAGAGTTGGGCCAAACTCACTGTCTTGCCCTTTTGTCCTCGTGATGTCTACCTGTGTTGGGAATAATGGTGCCATGGAATCAACGTTCTCTTTCGGAACACCTGCAACACGATACAGTATGGTAATAAGACCACCAAAAGCATACATGCGCCCTTTATGAACTCGGGCCTTACGTATTGCTGATTTCAAGACAGCCCCAATGTTAAACTCTGTGGCCATCATTAAGGCATAGACCAAACATACCCTGTCCCAGGTGATATCCCTGTAATGCAGTCCTGGTATCAAACAGTGCATCACAATCTTTAGCCAAACCCGAGCCTCCCTAAGAATGTGTGCATAAATGAGAGATTGGTGATATCTCTTCTCGCTATGCTTAGTCCATTGCACCCTCAACTGTGGGCCGCAAAGAGTACATCGAATGGCCCGGTATGGTGGGCGTATGTTCAGCCATGTAAGCACCAGTGGGTCCGTATTTGATGAAGTCCCAAATATGTCATTGAGGACTGCATGAGTAATAGTCACATCGACGCCCCGCACAGTCACAAAATGAGATCTCGCATTCGACGCCCAGTTGACGTAAAACTCGCGTACCATGTGCAAGTTGCACTCTCCCGGCTATGTGAAGATAAACTCCATCTGCAACTGACAAATCTGCCTCAGTATCTGGGGGAACTCCCGCGCCAAGCTATCCCTGTCAATACACACATCTGAAAAATACCTCGCTTCAGTGTGCTTCTTCCAGTATATCTTTCCTTCTTGGACCACAACTTTCACCCCGAATTGCCTGGTTTGGCCCCTTGGTACTGCAGGTGCGGGAGGTACATTCCCCCCACTCCAAACACGTTTCCTCTTGCTAGAGGTTGCCACTTTCATACCGGGTCTTTGAGTGCCTGACATGGTGACCTGCAATCACAATCAAATTCAGACCCAATAACTACTCAACAATTATAAACATGGGTGGTGTGCAAACACCACCCCACACTTATTTCAAGGCATTCTCTAGCCTAGGTATTCAGAGTTCCCACATGCGTACACACATAAAAAAATTATCAAACAAAACACTACTCTTGCACATGTTTCATGCATGTACCAAATTAGTAACCAAAATCAACAACTTTCATTCAAGGTACCGAAAAGCAGACCTATATTTCACACCATACAGTCTAACAATGCTACTCAAGAATTCACACTACATATTCGGGCAGCCCTTCACGAATCGTAAAACAAACATTAGCAGTGACAGAGACTCTCTACTCAGACTTCGACTCACCCCTAACAACACTAGAACACACACATAATTTCTATTCCACACGCTGAAATACACCATACAAATCAGGCACAAACATGCACAACCCCCACACCTATGCAAGCAAGGGTAATGTCTACTCAAAGAAGTAAAAATACCCCTTAGTAAATCATAAACAAACACTTTCTAGCAAACCCAACCCACTAAGCAATCCGAATGTGTTGACAAACTCATTCAACCCGAAGGCCCACCAAATACCACCCAAAGGGACAATCTACTGAAGAAGTTGAATGTCTACCTCACACCGAAAGCAGTAACAAAACCACCAAATATACCTATAAACCCCCACAATATAAACACACGTCAACCCATAGAACCACACACTCAAACACGCCCATTATTGCAAGAAAAGAAAAAAACAAAAATACATACCTGGAGTAGTGTAGTTGCAGAAGATCGGGGGAAGAAGGGTTGCAGTGACTTCGCGTTATGGATTGAGTACAAAATTCGGCCAAGGGAGAAAAAAGGGGGGGGGGGGATCGCTAAAGAGAGAATGAAATTTGGGATTACTGGGTTTTGGGATGGGTAATTGGAACATAAAAGGGATGTGTCGGGTATTTTGGTAAGGAAACGGGTGAGACACATCTAAATTAATGAAACTAAAAAAAACCCTACCTGGGGCGCGACGCGGTACCTTCACGGACCACTCTGCCTCATGAACTAAATTAATTCCTAGTGGAATCAAAAAATTTCGCCTGGCTCCGCGATGCGGCTCCTTTACGGAGCTGCCTTCTTGTTAACGTAAAAATAATTTACCATCGAAATCAAGTTTGGGAACCTCCTCCGCGATGCAGGACGGTCACAGACCATTCTGCCTCGCCCTGGAAAATTAATTCTAAGCGAGGCGAAATTCAACTTCCTCTCCGCGACGCGCCATGGGTGTTAAATCCTGATTCTTGCACATTTTAAGCTCAAAACCCATTAGTACAAACATGATGGGTTGCCTCCCATCCAACGCCTTAGTTTTGGTCATGGCACGACTCAAATTTTTGTATTTTTCTGGATATATCATTTTTTTACTAATTCCTATGAATTGAAATAACACAATAAAAGAATAAAGTTCTAATCGTGCAGCGCCTGATTTAACGTCGCGGCACGACCCATCTCATGATTCACTCGTCATTCAATGTGAGTGTTTCATCCTCATTATCCACATCATTCCCAAAGTAATGCTTCACACGTTGCCCATTCACCAGGAAAGTAGAGTTCTGATCCTTGTTCCTTAGCTCTACAACATCATGTTGAGTCATCCTCACAACTTCAAAAGGTCTGCTCTACTTAGACCGAAGCTTTCCAGGAAACAACTTCAATCTTGAATTAAACAGTAACGCCAACTGACCAGGCTCAAAGGTGTGTGACACAATATGCTTGTCATGCCACCTCTTGGTTTTCTCTTTGTAAAGCTTAGCATTCTCATAGGTGTGGAGCCTGAATTCCTTTAGTTCATGCAATTGTGTTATCCTTTTCCTTTGTGCTAACTCCGAATCTAGATTCAACTTTTTGATAGCCCAATACGCTTTATGTTCTAATTCATCTTGAAGGTGACACGCTTTTCCAAACACCATTCGATAAGGAGAAGTCCCTATCGATGTCTTGTATGCAGTCCGGTATGCCCACAAAGCATCATCTAATTTGTCAGCCCAATCTTTCCTTTGGGCATTCACAATCTTTTGGAGGATCTGCTTCACTTCTTGATTAAACACTTCCACCTGCCCACTAGTCTAGGGATGATAAGTTGTAGCTACCTTGTGTCTCACCTCATATTTTGCCAGTAAATTTCGCACTGAACTATTAATAAAGTGCGTACCTCCATCACTAATCATGGCCCTTGGAGTTCCGAACCTGGTGAAGATGTGCTTTCTGATGAACTTCACTACCACTTTTGCATCATTAAATGGTAATGCAACTGCCTCCACCCACTTGGACACGTAGTTCCATGCCACTAAGATGTACTGATTACCCTGGGACGATGGGAATGTCCCCATGAAGTCTATACCGCAGACATCAAAGATATCAACTTCAAGTATGTTGCTCAATGACATCTCATGCCTTTTAGAAATAGTGCACATCCTTTGACACTAATCATAGCCCTTCACAAACATAACAACATCTTTAAATAGAGTAGGCCAAAAGAAACCAGATTGCAATACCTTATGTGCAGTGCGTTCATCCCTGTGATGTCCACCATATGGAGAAAAGTGACAACTCTGCAACACTTGTACTTCCTCCTGTTCAGCTACACAGCTTCGCACCATCTGATCAGGTCCTTGCTTGAATAAGAAGGGCTCATCCCATATATAAAAGCATGCATCATACTTCAGCCTCTACTTTTGATGTGTTGAGGCCCCTAGTGGAAATAAACCACTCACCAGAAAATTCACAATGTCAGCATACCAAGGCACTTGAGCAAGGTCTAAGGCAAGCAATTGCTCATCGGGGAACTGTTCGTGAATCTGCCCTTTATTCTTCACATGAGATGAGTCCTCCAATCTGGACATATGATCAGCTATCTGGTTTTCAGTTCCTTTCCTATCTTTAATCTCTAGATCAAACTCTGGCAAGAGCAATATCCACTTAATTAGCCTTGGTTTGGCATCCTTCTTGTTAAACAAATACCTGATTTTAGCATGATCAGTGTAAACCACAACCTTGGTTCCTACCAAGTATGACCTGAACTTATCAAATGCAAACACTAATGCCAGCATCTCTTTCTCAGTGATAGTATAATTCGATTGAGCTGCATCAAGTGTCTTGCTAGTATAGTAGATGGAATGAAACATCTTATATTTTCGCTGCTCAAGCACTGCCCCAACCGCTGTATCACTAGCACCACACATAAGCTCGAATGTTAGGAGCAATCAAAATAAGAGCTTCTATCAACTTCTTCTTCAACAACTCAAATGCCTGCAAACACTTCTCATCAAATACAAACTTCACCTCTTTTTCTAACAGGCTGCACATGGGTCTTGCAGTCTTAGAAAAGTCCTTGATGAATCTCCTGTAGAACCCAGCATGTCCGAGAAAACTTCTAACTTCCTTCACTGTGATGGGTGGTGGCAACTTCTCAATAACCTCCACTTTGGATTTATCAACTTCCAGCCCATTCTTGGAGATTTTGTGCCCCAAGAGAATCCCCTCTCAAACTAAGAAGTGGCACTTCTCCCAGTTCAACACAAGATTTGTTTCTTTACACCTAGCAAGGACCTGTCAAGATTAGTCAAACAAAGGTCAAAAGACTCACCAAACACCGAGAAGTCGTCCATGAACACCTCAACAAAATTTTCCACCATATCATGAAAGACTGCCATCATACATCTCTGAAATTTCGCCGGTGCATTGCATAATTCGAATGGCATACGTTTGAATGCATAAGTGCCATACAGACAAGTGAAGGTAGTCTTTTCCTGATCCTCTGGTGCAATGAATATCTGAGTATCCATCCAAGAAGCAGTAATATTCTTGCCTGCCAATCTATCCAACATCTGATCAATAAAAGGCACCGGGTAATGATCCTTTCTAGTGGCATCATTCAACTTCCTGTAGTCCATGCAAATACGCCACCCAGTTACTATCCTGGTGGGGGATTAGTTCATTCTTCTCATTGGTTACCACCGTCATTCCGCCCTTCTTAGGCACACATTGTACCGGACTCACCTATTTACTATCAGATATGGGGTACATGATCCCTGCATCTAACCACTTGATCACCTCTTTTCTTACCACATCCTTCATCACTGGATTTAGTCTCCATTGGTGTTGTGCACTCGGCTTATGCCCTTCCTCCATGTAGATTTTATGCATGCACAATACGGGACTGATACCATGATTATCAGACATTTGCCAACCCAAGGCTTTTTTTCTCTTCCTCAAGATGCGTAATGCTGCTTCCACCTATGATTTAGATAATGCTGCAGGCAAAATAACTGGTAAGGTCTTATCTTCACCAAAAAATGCATACTTGAGGTGGGCTGGCAATGCTTTTAACTCCAGCTTGGGTGCTTCTTCAATGGAAGGTTTGGGTGGAGGACTCAATGCCCTATTCAAAGGCTCCTAGTGATCTCTTGATGTACCTACAATTGCCACATCGAGAAATTGTACCATTTCCTGTGCCTCAGCATCCCCCACTACAAGAAAAGTGCTTTTTAACGACCATTTCTTAACGATGGGACATATATGTTTGGTCGTTAGAGTTAGTTTTTAATATATTATAAGTGATGGGATAAATATTAGTCGTTCTAAAATTATTTTTCGGTCGTTAAAATAAGTTACTAGTATATATATATATATTAGTATTTATTGAAGAATAATTATATTTGAGTTAAATATTAAATTTACAAATAATAACTTAAACAAAAAAAAGAGGCACGTATTATTTTTTCCCTCATTTTTATTTGAGGAACAATCTGAGAGAAACCCTATGTTTCTCATCACATCCACGACGCCTAGCTAGGTTTCAATTTTCTTTGTTCATAAAAGAAAAAAAAGATCGTTGTGAATCTACATAGAGGTTCTTCTTCTTCTCTTTTTCAAGCGGAGTTATTAGCTTTGAATCTACAGAGCAATTGGGAAATTCCTCCTCTACAAAATCAATAGTAAGTGCTTGTTCTCTTCTCTCTGTCAAATTGTTAGGAGTGTGTGGTGCTACTGCAGAGTTGGGAAAGCCTATGGCTATTCTATCTACATGTTAGGAGTGTGTGGTGCTCAAATTTACAGCTGAAGGGGTCAATAAAGATTCAATCTTTATTGGTTAACATCTATGGGGTTTTTCCGTTTTTTGCTTATATACAAATTTAAATGAGTCTTGATTGATTTGCTGGTTATGCTATCATCTATTTTTGTTGTATTAATTGCTTGTGTGCATTTATATACATGTTTACGGCTGAAGTGTTCAATAAAGAGTCGATCTTTATTTGGTTAAATTTTGTGGGGCATGTGCCTTCTGGGGTGGAAATTAAAAAAGATCAAGTCTTTTAAAGGTAGGATGATTTTGGAGCCTAAATACTATGTAATAATGGTTGTTTTTTTTTCTTCTGATTATCAGTTCACTTACGTGTCAATATTGTGCACAAGCCACTAAAAATGAATCATCCATAAAAATGAAACTAGGATCTGGAAGGTTTTCAATTTGGAGCATTTTGAGATAGAAGAGGGAGAGGTGGTTAACTTGTGTGTGTGTGTTGGGGGATGGTCTAGCAGTTTAATCACGAAATGTCCTATTGCCTGGTCAAAGGAAAATATTTTTTTTTTGAAAAAGATGTCCTAGAACATGTTATTGGATTAGTGAGAGGTTCCTCTTTTCTTATCCCGGAGTTTGTGTGTCTGAGCAATACTTTTGAGATTTTAAATAAGATTGATACCAAGATTCTTTTTATATGTCTATTGATATGATGATATCTAAAAAAGATACTAACCTTACGATTTTGAGATAGTAAGTTTTCTACATAATGTAGCTTTGGAATCTAATGCTTAGGAGCTTGACTGCAGCTAAGAAGTTGTGGATTTAGTGGTTTTAGGAGAGCGGAAAATGTGTTCGGTGCAAGACAAGTCTGTCCTGTGGTATTTGTTTCAACTTGCGGCTCAAGCTTAGCATATATCAATTTTCTGAAATTCAATTATGTGGTAAGAAAACTGTCATAGTTACGTAATTATTTGATTATGTGATAGGAGACAATGAGTCACACACACTAGGGAAGATCAAAGCACCTAGTTTTGGGTGAAGGCAAAAAAAATCTTCCGTTCAAAAAATTCAATAATATTTTTGAATCAGATTAATGTATTTATACATGTTAGAAATAGGTATCATTTCTTTCAATGATGCTCTCACTATGTAGAATTCAGGTTCACATAATTGCTTAAACTAGCCAAGGCCCAAGGTCAAATCCTTAAGGGCACAAAGCTCAGCTGTATAAGACTTGTTGGAATGTATGCTTCCACCAGTATCAATGAGACCAGGTCCTCAGCACAGTTGAAACTAAAACAGTAAAGAACGAGTGCTGAAAAGTAAAGATTGACAAGAGAGTTTACATGGAAACCTCCTTGCTCAAGGGAGTAAAACCACGACCTGGCTTGCCAGGACTTTTAGAACTGCTTTTCACTAATCTTCACAAGCAAAAGTAAAAGCAGTTACAAACCGAGATTAGCCTGCTAATCCCAACTCTAAGTAACACCTCCTATTACTTAGACGAGCTAGAGTAGATACCACACTACCCACTATACTAATCCTATCCTGATTAATATAGCTTTAGAGTAAGAACCAAGTTAATTCTAACTCAGAACTTACAATGATTCACACACGTTGAAACGTTTCTTATCACAACGAAACGAATCCTACAATGTAAGCACGATTACAAACAAACAAAATACAACTGGTACAGAAAGCAATAGAAGAACTTCTATCAGGTCCCTTGCTGTTCTTGAAGCTTGGACATCTCTCTCTTTTGATGAATGAATGAATAATGTTGTTTGATATATACCATGAAAAGTTATTACCAAACGTACAAGCTACTTCATCGCTTCTGATTGGTGAAGTACTCTGCAGCTTCACCAACTTCCTGACACAGACATCCTTTACAGCTGTCCAGTACTTTGTCCACTGGGCGAGTATTCATACTCTGCAGAGGACCAGATCCCTGCACTTGTGAGGAGATCATCAAAACATCTAGGAGTATAAGCACTTATCAATTTCCCCCTTTTTGATGATGACAAACAACCTGCATATCTCATCTCGTGAGTGCAATAACATTCATTCAAATACATAACAAATTCTGCAACAATGTATGTTCCCCCTTAGTTCAATGCCCCTAATTCCATAGCCAACCCTTTACACAAACTTCCCCCTTTTGACATCATTGAAAAAGTGAAGCAGTAAACATATTCAAGTTAAATGCAAGGCAATTAAGAATTTAGGGCCACGGGCCACATAGAACATGCGTATGAAAGCAAAAAGAGATGATAAACCACACATGAACAGGGCAGAAACATAAATAGCATTAGACCACAAATACTGACCACTGTAAATTGTCAAAACATAAAGCCATGAGATTTTTAATCAGGATTGAAGAACAAAGAGGGAAACTAGGGAAATAAGACACTTTTAGGACAGAAGGGGAAGGGGATTGAGGGTGCGCATAAATAGAGACAGACTCTTATTTGCATCCTCATGAACCTTGATAAGCTGCATGTTGAATGCCTTTCATTTTTATCCCTCAACTCTTGGAGCACCTGCTTATGACCCTCACTGTTACCAGGTCCCCTTGAGACAACCTTCTGCAGTTTAGACTTGAGTCTAGCAATCTCAACCTCCTTGTCATTCAAAATCTTGGTAAGAACAGTCACTTCCCGTTTAAAAGCAGCCTGCTTCTCTAGAACATTTGCCACTCGAAATCTGCCCCTAGCTTTTTCTTCAACACACTCACATTCCAGCATAGTGGTAGGGAGGTCGATCTCTTCAAGTTCATCTCGCTTCTCCATAAGAAAAAGATCAGCAGCAAATGCCACTGTTCTCTTTTCAGTTCTGGGCACTAACACCTTGTTGATGAACTCAAAAAGTAATTGATATTCCCCTTTGAGAAACCTTTTCGGTAACCCTGCATTCTTGACATCTCCATGTTTTTTGGCAAGTTTTGTGAAGTCACTGGATGGTTTACAACCTTAAATGGAGACAGCATAAAAAAGATTCGACATTCCAAATTTGGTTAGAATGTCAGGGTTAAAGACTTTGCCATTCAAAACCTTCTGGTTCTCCATTGTCGTTATCCACTCCTCCCTTGTCATTTCCTTTTCTTCACTTTGTTTTTGCACCCTAGGACCTGGTCCCTTTACGGGTTTTAATTTCCAGCCTCCTGTTTTCTAACTTTCTCCCTTTTCACATGAGATTTCTTTGCAACCTTCTGGAGTAGGAAATGAGAAGTTGAATGAACTAGGGTTTTTAACTTGTTGGGAGTTAGGGATCTTTGAAGAAGAATTAGAGTTAGGCATTTTGAGAAAAAGAGAGAAAAGCTTTGGAGAGGGGATTAGTGAATTTCAACAAGAATTGTTTGAAGAGATTTTGTAATTTGATTCACTAAGAGAAGTAGTATATAAAACCAAAAAGACATCGGGTCCCCAACAGTGGCGACCTTTGGTTTAAAAATGAAAAGACATCTGAAACTGACGCGATGAATGGGCAAGGGACACGTGGCAATGATGTTGACATGTAGACAGTGTAGCATAAGTGATACTAACCTCATGAGGACCATGTCCTCCTATCAGTTTGTAACTCTGCCAGTGTGATTAAATCCTCCTTTCATCTAGACACACCATGCGTGTATACCTGCATTAATGTACCAGAAGTGAATTCTTTGATGACAAACATTAAAACAAGTATAGATACCTGCCCTCCTTAACATAACCAATAAGAAGGATTTTTGTGCAATATTGTTAAGGAATCATGTGATTTTGTGCATCCCCAGCCTCATCCTATTTTTGATGAATGATTCTTGGCTTAGAGCCTTGGTAAAGATGTCAGCCAACTTATCTTCAGTCTTTCAGAACTTCATCATCACATTCTGTTTTTCAAAATTGTCCCTTAGAAAATGATGCCTCATATCTATATGCTTTGTCCTCTTATGCTGGACATGATTCTTGGCCATATTCATGGCACTGGTGTTATCACAAATGAGAGGAATGGTGTTTGATAGTATACCAAAATCTTCCAGCTGCTGCTTAATCCATAGTAGTTGTGCACAACATGATGTAGCAGCCACATACTCTGCCTCTGCAGTAGACAATGCCAAGGAATTCTACTTCTTTGTTCCCCATGAGATCAAATCTGATCATAGGAAGTGTGCCATGCCAGATGTGCTTTTTCGATCAACTAGAAAACCTGCATAATCAGCATCATCATAACCTATAAGATCAAAAGAGTCACCAGTAGAGTAGAAGAGGACCAGGTCCTGAGTTCCCTTTAAGTATCTCAGAATGCGTTTGGCTGCCTTCAGGTGAGACTCCTTTGGTGTTGCTTGAAACCTTGCACACATCCCTACGCTGAACACTATATCTGGCCTGCTTGTAGTAAGGTACAAAAGTGACCCAATGATTTCCCTGTACATGGTCTGATTTACCTCCACACCATCTTCATCAATATCACGTTTCACACTTGTGCTCATAGGAGTGTCCACCACCTTTGCTTTGAGTAGATTGAATTTCTTGAGTAGCTCTTTGATGTACTTCTCTTGGCATATTGAAGTCCCTTGGGAGGACTGTTTGATCTGCAAGCCTAGAAAGAACGTGAGTTCCCCCATCATGCTCATTTCGAACTCACTACTCATCAAATCAGCAAACTCTTTGCACAGTGAGTCTAAAGTGGCTCCAAATATGATATCATCCACATATACCTGCATAATTAACAATTCCTTACCTCTGGATTTTAAGAACAAGGTATTATCAATTTTACCTCTCTTGAACCCATTGGTGAGGAGAAACTTTGACAGGCGTTCATACCAAGCTCTGGGAGCCTGTTTTAACCCATACAAAGCCTTGTCCAATTTTAGCACATGATTGGGCAGATCTGCATCTTCAAAGCCTGGGGGTTGCTTAACATATACTTCTTCCTTCAGATTACTATTCAAGAAAGCACTCTTGACATCCATTTGAAACAATTTGAATTCCATGTGAGCGGCAAATGCTATTAAGATCCTGATGGCTTCCATTCTGGCTACATGAGCAAATGTCTCATCATAATCAATTCCCTCTTCTTGGTTGTAACCCTCTACCACCAGTATTGACTTATTTCTAGTAATGATCCCATGCTCATCAAGTTTGTTTTTAAATATCCATCTGGTCCCAATAATGGTTCTGTCAAGTGGTCTGGGGACCAGGTGCCACACCTTGCTTCTCTCAAACTGATGAAGCTCCTCCTACATTGAAGTTACCTAGTCTACATCCTTCAAAGATTCTTTGATGTTCTTGGGTTCAATGGATGATATGAATGCTGAATGTGCAACCAGATTTCTTGATTTAGACCTAGTTTGAATTCCTGAGTCAAGTGGAGAGGTGAGATTGTCTAGTGGATGTGAAAATTGATGTTTCCATCCAGACTTTCTGGTAATCTCTTCTTCTCTGTCAGCATCAGAATCACCTTCATCTTCTTCAAGACTTTGAGATACTATTTCCTATGATGGACTTGAGGGACCAGGTCCTCCTGAATGTTCTGCATCCTTCTCTTTTGTACCCTTATCATCCTGTTTTCTGTTCATCAGCTCCTCGACCTCGTTGTCTTCATTGTTCTCATTCTTTGTACCAGATTCATCAAACCTGACGTGCATGCTTTCTTCAACACAAAGAGTTCTTTTGTTAAACACCCTGTACGCTTTGCTTGTAGATGAGTACCCAACAAATACACCTTCATCACTTCTGCCATCAAACTTGCTTAGATCATCCTTTCTATTATTTAATACAAAGCATTTGCACCTAAATGACTTAAGGTGAGCAATTGAAGGCTTTCTGTTGTTCAGCAATTCATAAGGAGTCTTCTTCATCATAGACCTAATAAGACACCTATTTGTAGCATAACATGCTGTGTTGATAGCTTCTGCCCAGAAGTTCATAGCAAGCCCTGAGTCAATCAACATAGTCCTTGCAATATTAACTAGTGTCCTGTTCTTCCTTTCAACCACTCCGTTTTGCTGAGGAGTTCTTGGTGCAGAGAAATTGTGATTGATTCCATTTTCAGCACAAAACCCTTCAAGTTGAGAGTTCTCAAACTCCGTACCATGATCATATCTGATACTGGCTATCCTGCAATTGATCTTCAATAGAATGGCTTTGGCAAAGGTGTCCGGTTGTCCAGCTGTCTCATCTTTCGTCCGCAAAAACATGTTCCAAGTAAACCTGGAAAAATCATCAAAAATGACAAGAATATATTTCTTACCTCCTCTTTTTTAGATTCTAATAGGTCCACATAAGTCCATGTGGAGCAACTCCAGAGGTCTCGTTGTACTGACTCCCTTCTTGGCTTTGAAAGATGATTTAGTTTGTTTCCCTTTAGCACATGCATCACATAATTTATCATTTGAAAACTTCAGCTTTGGTAACCCGTGGACCAGGTCCCCTGCAACAAGCTTGTTTAGTAAAGAGGAACTTACATGACCTAATCGTCGATGCCACAGATTTGCATCGTCGGCTTGAGCACTCATGCATGAAAGGCTGTCCCCTTCAATAGAATTAAGATCAGCAATGTACATATACTTAACTCTTTTTGCAGACATCACAGTTTTCTCGGTTTCACAGTTCGTAACCAGACATTTATCAGCCATGAACTTGACTTCATTTCCTTTATCACAGATTTGGGAAATGCTGAAAAGATTATATTTTAAACCCTCCACATAGTGTACATTATTTATTGAATTATCAGTCGATCTCCCTATTCTGCCAATACTAAGGATAGATCCCTTCTTTCCACAACCAAACGACACACCACCACCTTGGTGTGCTTTCAAAGAGAGGAAGTTTGAAGTTTCTCTAGTCATGTGCCTTGAGCATCCACTGTCCATGTACCAGCACTGACTTCTTTCCTCTCTTCTGCAAAAGAATCATTTGTTAGATTTAGGAACCCACTTCAAACGGAGTTCCCAATAACTATCAAGAGGACTGATAAGAAACCTTCCTGTCCAAGGAGGCAAGGTGTTCTTACTGAAACGATAAAGGGGACCAGGTCCCTTGTGTCCTTTTTTAACATCACTTTTAGATCTAACAAATTTCACATGCCTTTCTTTAGCTTTTCTCAGACTCTCACATTTCTCTTTCAAATGACCATTTCGACCACAGTGAGTGCACAAAAGGTTGTCAGATACAAACACATATTTTCTATGAGGATTATAAGGGGGTTCTATTGGTCTACGTCCCAATCCTTTCTTTCCATTGAAACTCTAATTAGACAGATTAGAGAGTATCTTAGAGGAGTCAGTCCATTTTAGAGAGCGGCTTAATTCCTCCTTGACCTTACTCAGATCCTTTCTCTGTTGAGAATTAGTTTCAAGAGAAGCCACTAGCTTAGACTCAGAAATTTTTAGGTTTTGTTCGAGCTTTTCCTCAAAGATACTATGTTTTCTCTTTCCACTTGCTGAGGGACTAGGTTCCCCACCATTCTCAGTGACACAAGTTTCTAAGATCCCTATTCTTATGCTCATTTTTGACACTTGAGCTATAAGAGTGGAGTTCTCATTTTCATGCATACTTATTTTCTCATTCAACAACAGGTTTTTAGCAGTTCGCTCAACAACGGAGTCAATGTGAAGAGCAGCAAGTTTCCTCAATTTTTTAACATGAAGAGTATCTAGATCATTTTTTAAGTCAAGAAGAGTTACCTCATTTGAGTCTTCTTCTTCATCGGAGTTCGCCATCAAGGAGAAAATTGAGTTGAAGATACTTTCATCATCTTCAATCGCCATCATAGAAATATCTTCATGATTCTCATATCTTCTTCTGACTCACTAGTGTCATTTCCCCAAATAGCAAGTGCCTTCCTGACCACCTGATCAATATGAACCTTTCTTCGAGCATGGTCTGGGACTAGGTCCCTCTTACGAGGTCTGGTGTCATGAGTTTCCTGCTTCTGACTGGGGCAGTCTCTCATGAAGTGACCAGGTTTGCTGCACTTGTGACACAGATCATTTGCAGTGGCTGTTCTGCTGCTGGAAGCCTTCTTCTGAAAAATTCCTTGCCTTTTGATAATCTTCTGAAATTGCCTGGTGATGTAGGCCATTTCGTCTTCCTCATCCCCTATTTCATATTTAGAAGTTTTTAGAGCAATGAATTTTTCTTTCCTTCCTTCTTTCATGTTAGTTCCCTGCATCTTGTTTAGCTCGTACGTCTGAAGATTCCCAATCATCTCGTCCATAGGAAGAGTCATCAGGTCCTTCGCCTCTATTATAACATTCACCTTGCTTTCCCAAGTGTTGGGAAGCACCTTAAGAATTTTACGGACCTGCTTGTAAGTGGAAATAAGCTCACCCAAACACCTGAGCTCGTTGGTGATGGAGGTGAAACGTGAGTTCATTTCAAAGATGGTTTTGCCTTCTTTCATAACAAAATTCTTATATTGGGTGGTAAGCATGTCAACCTTCGACTCCTTAACTCGTTTGGTGATGGAGGTGAAACGTGAGTTCATTTCAAAGATGGTTTCGCCTTCTTTCATAACAAAATTCTTATATTGGGTGGTAAGCATGTCAACCTTCGACTCCTTAACTCGTTTGGTCCCTTCATGAGCTGTTTCAAGACAATCCCAAATTTTTTTGGTTGTCTCACAAGCAGAGATTCTGTTATACTCATCCGTTCCAATCCCACACACTAGGATCTTCTTGGCTTTGTAATTCTTTTCAATCTTCATCCTATCAGCTTCATTGTATTCTTTTCTTGTCTTTACCATAGTAGTGGTGGTCTCTCCATCTTTCACTTCCTTAA